>PVLC010000974.1:0-38051 GCA_004027655.1 Graphiurus murinus | reverse complement strand
TAAGAACGGTGAGAGTGGGCATCCTTGTCTTATTCCTGATCTTAGAGAAAATGCTTTCAGTTTTTCTCTACCCAATATGATATTGGCTATATCATATTGCCATATGTAGTTTTTATTATGTTGAGCTATGATCCTTCTATATCTAATTTGTTCACAGCTTTTATCATAAAGAGATGTTGAATTTTTATCAAATGCTTTTTATGCATTTATTGAAATGATAATGTGATTTTTATCCTTCACTGTTTGTGTGATGTATTATGTTTATTGATTTGTCTATGTTGAACTATCTTAGTATCTCTGGGATGAAACCAACTTAATAATGTCATATAATATTTTTGATGCGTTGTCAAATTCAATTTTCAAGTTTGGTTTTTTTTTTTTTTTTTTGAGAATTCTTGCATCTATTTTCATCAAGGATAGTGGTCGATAGCATTCTTGTCAAGTTTTGGTATTGGGGAAATGCTGCCCTCAGAATGAATTAGGAAGAGTACTGTCCCTTTAAATTCTATGAATTGTTTGAGAACCATTAGTGTTAGGTTAGTTCTTTTTAAAGGTTTTGAAAAAACTCAGCAGCAAAGTTATTCAGTCCTAGGCTTTACTTTGTTGGAAAAGTTTTGTTAGCTTCTATCACATTACTTTTGTTGGAATATTAAGAGCTTTTTTTTTTTATTCTCATAGTTCTATTTTGCTAGTTCAAATATAGCCAGGAAGGTGTTGATTTCTTCTAGGTTTTTTTTCCATTTTTTTTTTTAGCATATAGTTTTTCAAAATAGTCCCTTATTATCCTTTCAATTTCTATAGTAGCAATTGCAATACCTCTGTCTTCATCTCTAACTCTTTTAATTTGGGTTCTTTCTATATTTGTTTATTTTTGTCAGATTAGTGAAATGTTTGTTAATTTTGTTTATCTTTTCAGAAAATTAACTCTTTATTTCATTGATCTTTCTTTATATTATATCCTTTCTTTATATCAATTATTCTTTTAGACTCGTTTATTTCTGCTCCAATCTTCATTATTTCTCCCTTCTACTAATTTTGGATTATGATTTGTTCTTGCCTTTTTTTTTTTAAGATCTAGAGATTTTTATATCTTTCCTCTTTTGGTTTGTTTTTTTGTTTGTTTGATGAATCATTCACTGATATACAATTCCTTCTAGGCTGTTCTTGCTGTCAAGAAATTTTAAAATTTCCTTTCTGACTTTCCTCAGTAACCTACAGCCCATTCAAAAGTGTGTTTCTCAGTCTCCATCTGTTTGTATAATTTGTTATTGGCTGTTCCAGTAGTGGTGTGTGTGTGTGTGTGTGTGTGTGTGTGTGTGTGGCAGAGGGGGGATGTGGACCCTGAAAATCTTGCCATCTCATTAGACACTGGTGCACGTCCAGGGCTTCATGGGGAGGGGAGGTGGCAGGAATTAGAGCAGTCACTCTGTAGCACTCACATGCACCTTGATCTGAAGTGGTTCGAAGGAGACTGATGTAGGGGACCCAGCTAGGCGCAGAGGCAGGAAAAGCTGTGCTATTCCTCTCCTCTGCTCGTGTGGGCCTGCCTAGGAGCTGGGCCTCCGACTCCTCAGCTATCTGTGCCCAGAGATGGGTTGATGGCAATGGGCTTTCCTGCCTGTCATTCTTTCAGTTGCAGTGGCCGTCAGGGACTGAGTGGGAGGGAGCCCCAGGTAGAGCCAGACAAATTCCTCTCAGCAGAAGTGCTCCAAGTAGAGAGCAAGAGTGAATGTGGCAGTGCCATTAGATTGTTTCTCTCTGGGATTTCTTCAGCTGTGTGACTTGGGGCAGTGCTGTAGCTGGGCCATGCCATCTTGAATCTAACCTAGCATGCCTCTGTGGGTGGGGAAGCAGTGGAAATTCAGAATTTCTTCTGTCCTCTGCTAGCAATAGCATCCATTCACAGTGCTGAAAAGGAAGTGGTGGAAACCTCGCAGCCCTCGGTCCTGGTGCCCACCCTAAATCACATGTAACTGGCCATTTACCCAGTCCCAGAGAGCAGGCTCCTGTGTGTCCCAGTTTTTGTGGATGGCACCCTCCACTTTCCTCTGCATAGCAACACCTGTTCTCCTAGTAGATGTTGGACAGTCATTCCACTCAGACAAATATGGCTCAGGAGGCAGCCAACTACTAAACTAGTGCAGCACAATGCCTGTGGGTTCCCTGAAATGGGGATGTACAGGGGTTTCTGACCCCGAAAGCAGACTAAATTCAGACAACAAGCCCCTTCTCAAAATGACTCCTAGCTGCAACACCCCGGGGTTTGCTGGGAGATGATATGAATTCCTTCTCCAAAGAAAATGGTGTAAATTTCAGGCCTCTTGTCATTTAGGCCGGAAGACTGCAAGGGCCAAGAAACCTTCCCATAGCTAGTATTGCCAGTATCTGTGCTGATAGAGTTTGCTGGGTCTTTCTTGCACCTTTAACCCTGCAGAGGGGAGACTTCCCCAGCCCTAGCTGTAGAGTCTGAGAAATTCAGGTTCTCTTGTCATGCTGCTGCGCCATGTCTCTGGATTTTTCAAGATTGCCATTTCTCTCCTGTTGAAATCCAGGGTTCTCTTGTGGTCACTCACCTCAATATGCAGCTATATGCTGTTTTCTTGGGTATCTGTGCTAGAGCAAGTGTGCTAAACACCTTTATCCAGCCATCTGCCTGCAATCAATTATGTTTTAAAGAGATTTAAATAATAAATGATCCTAGATATGTATTCATGTCATTGTTATTTCTGGTGCTTAACATTCCTTTTTATAGTTGTGTATTTTCATTTGATTTTTTTGTTTGTTGGTTCCTTTGTTTCTGGTTCAAGGGCTTTCTTTAGCATTCCTTTTAGTGCAGTGCTGATAATGAATTCTTTCAGTTTCAAATCTCTGGCAAAGCCTTACTTTTTGAAAGATATATTTTGGATGGTGAAAATTTCCCAGTTAAGTAGTTGTTTCCCATCTATCTTTCTCTTTCTCTCTCTCTCTCTTTCTTCCTTTCTTTTTTCTATACTATAAAGATGATGCTCAAAAACCTTCTAGCTTCCATTGTTTGTGACAAAAGAAACCAATAACCCTCCCAAGAAACAAAAACTCACTGAAATTCTTATCTTTGTTCCCCTGTACAGAATGCATCTTTGTTTTTTATTCCCTCAACTGCTTTTAAGAGTTATTCTTTATTGCTGTTTCAAATGGTTTGATTATGATGTAAACTGGTGTTTTTTATTATTGTTTTCCCTATATGTTGCTCTTAGACCTTTGTATTTAAAGTCTCCATTAGATTTGGGGAAAAAAACCCTTACTTCTTAAAATGTCTTTTTTCTCTACCTTTGAGAACTCCAATTCCATATATATTTAGCTTCTTAGAGTTATCCACAGTTCATTGATGCTGGTAATTTTTCTCCAATTTTCACTCTGTGTTTCATTATGAATAACTTCTATTACTAAGTCTCCAAGTTGACATATTTTTTCTCTTCTGATATTTTATAGAATATTAATTCTATGCGGCATGCTTTTTAACCTTAGACATCTCTCAGTTTCAATTGTCTTTATATATTCTATGTTTATACTTGTGTTTAATTCTACTTTCAGCTTCTCAACTACATGGAATACAGTTTAGAATGTTCAATATCCTTCTTTACTAAATATCCATCTTCTGTCACTTCAGGGTCACTTTTAATTGACTTACTTTTCTCCTCACTATGGGTTCTATTTTCCTTTAGCTTGATTGTCTGGTGAAATATAAATACATGTCAGACATTGTGAAGTATTCCTTGTTGAATGCTGAATATTTTAATAACCTTTTAAATATTCTTGAATTTTATTTGAGGATGTGGTTAAGTCATTTGGAAACTGGTCTTCATTTTAGTTCTTGCTTTTAATATTTATTAGACATAACTAGAGCAACATTTAGTTAAAGGCCATTTTTTCTCTTGATTACTGACCAAAAACAATTCCTAATACACCAATGCCTGACGAAATATGTGTTTCATCCTGTGGGTACTAGAAGAAAGCACTGTTTCAGACTCTACAAGACCTTAGGAGGTTTTCTTTTTTTCCCCTCTAAATCTTCAATGTGGCTAATTCCCTGCCTTCAGATTATGCTTCCTATGTATATGCTTATCAGGACTCATCTGAATACTAGACAGTCTTCTGCAGTTTGTATTGCATCTACAGGACTAATAACAGTCTAAGTAGAAATTATGATGATACCTCCAAGAGAGAAAATTATATAATTCACATTTTCAAATAATTTGTGTGTTTTAAAATGTTAATTTTATTCTTCCAAGTTGAAAATACACATTTATGCATTACCATAGTTACACATTTACTCATAGTTGTTTATATTCATTGTTCAAAACTAAAAGCAAATCCTAAACATTAGAATATAAATTGAGACCTGTTATCTTTCAGAACTAAAAATATCCTTATCCATGCTAAGCAGGCATTCTACCACCGAACATCATTTCCAGCTCCCCTACCCATATCATTTGATGGTGCTAACTTTTATATAGATATTTATGAATATTTACAACAATTTAAAATCTATATCACATACAATATAAATACAATATCATATATATATAAGACAATATAAAATAAATATGTAAGAAATAATAGAAAAGATAATCTAACATAAGATACAAAATATAAAAGAAATAATATAAGAGAAATGTCATATATTCTTGTATTCAGAAATACAGAATGAATAAAGCACTGTCTCTCTTTTTAATATATTGAAAACAGCTAAAATTAGTCTTATAATATTTTTCCTTGAAAATTAACAGAGAAAGGAACATATTCTCTACAGCACATGCAATTTTGTTTTTAAACAACAGATGGCACTATGATTCATAATTATTTCTTCTTTTTGCCTCTATTGTTTCATTGTAATTAACATCATTGTGAAATTCAAAGTGATACAAACATACATGCACACATCTCTTAGTGTATTTCTCTCCATATACCCACTTCCCTGTAATGGCTGTGTTTGTTTTAGATAAACAATTCAATTCATAAATTGCAGTTTTACTGACAATCAACCTTAAAAAATATTTGCAGTATGTCTGATAGTAGTTGAAAATATGATTGATAAATTTTTTAAAGCATTAGCATCAAAACAAATGAAGTCCAGCACATGATCCAATTGACTTACACCAATAGCAAAAGAATGCTCCACCTTAAAACTAGGAAAAACTCCTCCCTCAATAGAGATAAGAATAGTCTGTGAGGGAAGAGACAGAGCTGGACTCCACTGGAACCAAGTAGGCATTGGGAAACCCAATGCTTGACTATTAATCTTTAAAAGGTAAAATAATTTTTTTAAAAGTATCTACTTGTCATTTTTTATCCCTCAAGCATGATAGCCTAAGGTAGATGGTAGAGGGGGAAAACATAGAAGGAAAAAAGATAAAACAAGAATTTTGTTCTGATAGAAGATAGATACCCAATTCGGTATAGAAAGAGAAGATTTATTGACTGTAGAATTTTGCCATGGGTACGACTTCTGTGGCAGGAGTGTTTAGAGTCAGCCACTTTATTTTGATAATTTTCCTAATATGATCCATTCCAGAGCTACTGTGTTCTATTAGTTCTATTATCTTCCTATGTGTTCAGCAATCCTGGTGGTATATCATTCTGTGGTGCAAATGTTTTTGTTAGAACAACGTCCTTGGAATTTAGCCTAAAATATTCATTCCATTTCTCTTGTTTATATTCTTTTTTTAAAATGCTTTCCCTCTCTGTTTTTATCATTCAAAAGTAACTATCTTTGTCCTTATCATTTAGCAATTGATTAATATGTACCCTTTTCCATTATTTCATTCTGTTCAAAATGTTATTTTGCTTGGCAAAATAGATTTGATTATAAGGCATTGTAATCTAACTTGACATATATATTTTTCTATTTCAGAATAGCTTGATGCATAGCTTAGAAGATACTCATACCTCAGTTTATATGTTCACTATTTCTACTTCCCTACTGAATTATTTATAAATGGATTATTCAGTTATTTTGAGTATACTACAGTGTACATTTACTCTGAATAACACTGAAAGTATGACTTAACTGTCCCTTATTTATTTTCTTAATACCAAAAAAAAAAAAAAAGCCTTACAAAATCACTCCCTATTCCTGATTGTGCCAAACACTAGGGATTTGTTAATTATCTTGGGATATCATGACGTTCTTAAAAACAAACCAACAAACCAACCAATCAACCAAGAAACCATGACAAAACTAAGACTGTGGAAGGTGTACTAAGAGTTCCTGGTAGGGTTCAGAAAGAGTCGGTTTAAAACATTATTGCAGCTACAGGCTGCAAAACGTTATTGCAGGTTGACCATCTAAAGTCCACCAGGAGAATAATAGCAGGGGTAACAACTCAAAGGCTCACAGGTGATGATATACATGTAAATGAACAAGGGAAGCTTTTGAATGATAACAAAAACATTAGAGAGGAAAGATGTTTTTGGGTTTTTTTGTTTTGTTTTGTTTTGTTTTCAAAGAAAAACAAGAGAAATAGAATGCAATTTTTCTTGAAAAATTAGATATCTGGTGTTATTTTCCACAATTCTACTTTTCGTAAGGACATGGAACATTCAGGTTAGTTTAATCTGCAAAGAGCAGAAAAATGCTAGATAACAATGGCTTAAATAAAATAGAAATAATCTCCTTGTGACTAAGTTCTGAGACAGCCAACTGCTGGAATGCAAACTTTGTTCAAGAAAGTTCTCAAGGACTCAAGCTATAATTTCACCCACTACTCTGACATCTCTAATATATGTCCAGGTTCTTAGGGTCATTTTCCCTCCCATATATGTTTCCCTATTTTGGAATAGTGAGATGGAGAAGTAAAGGAGGCAAAAGAGGGTGTACTAGCTGCCTTTTCAGGAAGTTTCCAGAAGCTGCTGTATAAAACTTTGGCTTATGCTTAATTAGCCAAAACTTAATCCTATATCACATCAATCTACAAAAAAAAAATCTTTAAAAATATACCTCTTTCTTCTCTACCTAAACATTACCTTAGAGTATTTCTCAACGAACAAATATTGTATGGTATTTCTCAAGTCTACATAACCAACACCAAAAAGTAAAAGTATATGTAAACCTAGTTCTTTGCCTTTGAGTAGAAGTAGAAATGCTATTTTAATATGCCCCTTCTCTTTGTCTCTGTCTCTCTATCTCTTATTTGTAGCATTAAAATAGAAATGAATTTGATTGAAACTAAAATCAAGAGAAATGCACTATACTCTGTTGTTATGGTAACTGGAATAGTTGAAATGTATGTATTATTTTCCCAGCATAAATAATACATTTCTAACCATTTATTTAAAAAAAAAAAATCACTGCCAGTTTTGCATAATGGCTAGAGTGCAAAAGACTATTTATTTCCCAGTTGGTTAAATCACAGTTTTGACTGATTTAACAGATTTTTAGAGATCTGCAATTTATTTGATTTAATTAAATTTTCATGTTGTTTTCACAATGAGTTATTGGCAACAAAATCTAAAAGTCTAAATGGGAAAAATCAAATTTGAATTTTATTGATGAAACTACTTACAATTTTCATTTACAATTCACTCACAGAATAAATAAATAATTCTACTCTGGATATGAATTATCTCAAAGAAAGCATGATCAATTTAAATGTCAGTAGCGATTTAAAATAACCTATAGTTTCAGATTAATTATGTGCATATTGTGCAAAATGTTATAACTTGTGCATTTGGGAAAACATTTTGTTTAAGACATGTATAAGTGTGAGACATTCATCTGAATAAGTAGACATAAAGTTGTGAATTTTAGGCAAGGTTTAAATTTTTGTTGACAATTGAAATTTCATTTTCAAAGGTGAAATTTAAATTTTCAGTTTTTAAAAATGTGCCACGATTGTATGAGTTATTAACATTACAGAATAGATAGAAACTCTCTGCTTTACACTTATTTTGTGTCATTATTTCAAAATAAAAAAGTAAATAAATTCAGTCGTGAAGTATATTAGAAATGCTTATTCAAAGCTTTGCTGGCATTAAGATGAATATATTAATAATATTACATAAAGGAAGACAGAAGAGTGAAAGCAAGCTTAATTTAAATATGACTGTCATTTTAAGTTATTGACATTCAACTTTATTAACTTAACCTTGGGATGTCCTTATCACCTACCAACTTAAACAGATGATGATACACAGCCTGGAAGGTAAATAGGAGAACTAAGATATCAAGGATTCACTAAGTCTTGGGGAATGATTAAGTGCCCCAACTTCTCAGCACCTGTGCCAGCCTGTTGTGGAAAAAGCAAGCATTACATTCCTGAACAGTGATCTATAGGTTTTGGAAGGCAAATAAGTGGAAAGAAATATATCCCAGAGATTCATTAACTCATTGAGAAAAAGGAAAACAAAGTCAGCTTTTTTAAGAACCCATTTCTTTCTACCTTCCTTATCACAATTAAACTTGCCACTACTTTTCCAGATGTCCCAGAGGAGAACTGAACTAAGCCACAGGTTTGCTATTTCCATTCAAGCCCTCTTTTGCAGCCTACTATGGAGTGGCCACTTGGCATCTGTTGCCACATAGTTTCTACACTTTCCTGTTTTTCCCACAATTCACCCCATGAAACAGCGTTAAATTCTTCTAGTGCACAACAATATCGCTGAACATTTCCTGATGCACCATACCTTCCAAACACACATATATACTTACATACACAAACACATTAGGCTCAGTACTAAACTTCAGTATTCAATTCTGATTAGTATTTTTTTGTGTGTGCTGAGATTGAACCCAGAGGCATTCATTTGCTTCTTGAAAGTAAGAACATCCTTTGATTTATTGCTATATTTCTTCCCATATATGTCCCATGGAGCCATATTGTGATCTTGTTGAATGTATGTATCATAATCTACTTATTATGATTAGATATAGGATGTCCCCTTAAGAACTCATGTATTAATGTTCAGAGTTTGAGGCAATTAAGTCACGAGGGCTGTAATCCCATCAGGGTGTAACTCCATTGTGATGGGCTTACTGGGCGGTAACTGAAGGAGGTAAGTGTGTCTGGAAAAGGTGGGTCCCTAGGGGTATGGCCTTGGAGTCTGTGCTCTTGTCTTTGAATCGCTTTCCTTGTTTGCTCTCTTGCTTCTGGCCTCCATGAGGCGAGAGCAGAGCTATGCTCTCTCTCCCTCTGTCTGCTTTCTGCTGACATATCCTTGAGCTTCACAAATGTAACACGGCCTGATGTAGACTAAAATTCTAGACCTCAAAAAAATCATGAGCAAATAAATCTTCCCTCCTTTAAATTGCATGGTCAATTGTCTTGGATTATATCAAGGAGAAGTTGACCAAGAGATTACCAATCCCAATAATAAAGATGGGCAACAGGTTGAGAGACAATTCCGAGGTCTCTTGCTTTTCTGCGTGTCTTAGAAGAAGATGCACATACTAATTTTATTGCAGAATATATTTTCAATGTTATTTGTATTAGAAATGACCTTATAAGATGATGATAATGTCACTTTCCAGATCAAACTCATGCAGGTTTAATTATAATGGAAGATAGTCGTAGTATCTTCTTAGAGGGCAAAAGGCAGCCATTTATTTTATTCAGTATAAAAGATTTATCTACTAAGCACAAGGTTTCTCTCTTATGATGAAACACCTTGCATGCAAAAGTGGCAACATCCCTTGTGGTGTTCTGTGGGAATGGAGACGTGGGTGTTGGAGCAAATGCTGGCTCTCCTGACAGTAATAAACTGTCTTCTCTTTATGACCCTGAATCTTACTTCCTTTTCTAGCATCCATAATATACTGTCAGACCAACTTGTCAGCTTGAAAGTAGTATAAAAATCTTAGACCCTTCAGAGTTCTTGACTCAGCATTTTGAACAGAAAAAAAAAAAAAAAAGAAAGTACAATTATAAGAACTCAGGTATTCATCACAGAACTGTTCTCCAGAAAAGTGAAGCCAAAAAAAGACAAAATATCAAGTACTGATGACCCTTATTCACTGTTGGTAGGAGTTCAAATTATATAGTATCTTTGAAAAACTTTGCAATATTTATCTAATTTGAATATATGCATTTACCATGACCATCAATATTATTCCAGAATAATGAACCTCTAAAATATTTATGTACTAATTTCTGCAATCCTTGAATCCATTACCTTATGTGGCAAAAGGGACTTTGCAGATATGATTAAGGTTAAGTTGTTTTTTTTTTTTTTTTTTTCTTTTGGGATTGATTTTACTGGGGATTGAACTTAGAGGCATTCTACCTCTGAGCTATACGCACAGCCCTATTTTTTATTCTTTATTTTGAAACAGGGTCTCACTAAGTTGCGGAGGGCCTCACTAAGTAGCTGAGGCTGGCTGCAAATCCTCATCCTCCAGTCTCAGCCTCCCAAGTACTGGGATTACAAGCGTGTGCCACCACGCCCGGCTAGGTTAAGTATCTTGATATGGGAAGATTATCCTAGATGATCCAGATGGGCCCAGTCTAATTGCAAGGCTCCTTATTGGTGGAAAAACTCTTTCTTGGCTATGAAAAGATGGAGATATGACTATAAAAGATAATGGTGAAAGTGATTTAGCATTTCTAAATTAGAAGTTTGAGAAAGGATGCCACAAGCCAAGAATTATGGGCTGCCTCTAAGGAAAAAAGAAAGGATGCAGATTTTCCTCCATAGTCTCCAGAAGTAAGCACAGTCCAATCAACTCCTTCATCTTAGCCCAATGAGACCTGTGTCAGACTTCTAACTCACAGATCCTTAGCATAATAAATTTGTGCTATTTTATACCACTAAGTTTGTGGTAATTTGTTATATCAGCAATAGAAAACTAGCAAAATATCCAAAAAATATGTGTGTGAGAGAAATTAAATTTATATAAATAATAATAATGGTAACAATGCTTTCTTCTCTTGGAAGTCAGGAAAGTGGTAACCCTTTGGGGTTACTAGTAAGGAAAACTATTGGGGTCCTGGTTATCTCCTTTTTTTTTAAATCTGAGTATTGATTACATGAGTGTGTTATTTTGTCAAAATATATCAAAGAATACAATGATAATATGTGTACTTTTTCCCACATGTATGTTTCAAATAAGTTTTTTTTTTAAATATACTTTTATTGGTGCATTGTAGTTTCACATCATAATGTAGATCAGAGTGATAGGGGCATATATGCACACAGCACTTGGTGAGCTTCCCCTCAGCTCTCCAGTCCCTCCGCTTTCCAGTTTATATTGATATTGGCATTGATAATTTCACATATATACATAGCCTCAATGGAAATGTTTCCTTCATTAATTCTCCCTCCCCCTACCACCACCCTCCCTTAGATCCCCTCCATCACTCCACTAGTGTTTCTCCTAACTTATCTATAGTCCATCTTGTATCCCAGTTATGCCCTAGCTTCCACATATAAAAGAAAACATTTGACCCTTCACTTTCTGTGATTGACAAATTTCAATTGACATGATGTTTTCCAGGTCCATCTATTGTCCTACAAATGATACAATTTTTCTTCTTTATTGCTGAGTAGAAATCCATTGCATGTATATCCCATAATTTTTTTAATGTATTGGTTTTTTATTTTTTTATTTATTTTTTTATTTTAATAATTCAGGCTAATACTGCCTTTCCTAGCTTTGAAAGGAGGAAGATTTGAAAACTTTTGAGGAGTAGACCCTAAAGTACAATGATGTCAGTGTACTTATATCAAAAGGAAATACTAAGAAGATACTTTTTCCCAAGTGCTAATGACAATAAGTTGAGCCAAGTCTAATTGTGTATTGTTTCAAATTTTACTGATTTATTAATACTTCATCTCCCCTGGATAGAATAAAGAGTAGGGAAAGAATTTAGGAAAAATCTCTCCCCATAGAAAACCAAGAAATGTGGGACAATTTCGTCTCTAAGAGCAGAGATAAGTACATTTCCCTTTAGTAATTAAAATAAATTTATAAAATTCATACACTTCTACTACTTACTGGCAAACACTGTGGTCACTATTTTCCCAAGTGCATCTTAACTCCATATGTATGTGATGTAAAAAGGTTTCTTCTGCCTTATTTTCCATTTTTCTCTGCTGATCATCTTATAAATAATGCTTAGAAACTGGCTTATTTAACGTATAATATTAAGCTCCCCCACTACCTAATTTAAGGTATAAGCATCTCAGCTGTGCATATTCACCTCCTTAAACAGCAGCATGGTGCTGCATATTAAAAGCTATCCAAATTAAAAACCACCTGGAAAAGGCTAAGTTTTATTTCTTCCCTGATTTAAGTGAAGAGAGGGTGGCATTCAAAATGAAGTTCAGAGCCTGGTCGCATGGTCTGGAGGAGTAGAACCCAACCAATTTGGAATTAATGATTTAGATAACCCATGAACAGGGATTTACACCAGGCTCTGGTATTGTCTAGAGAATAAATTGTGGACCATAAAAGTGAAATACACAACTTCCAGTACCATTTAAATATGCAAATAAGTGCAGGAGCTCAATGTGCTTTTCCTTGGATTCACAACACGCTGCTACACAGTGATGCCACCAAAGGACCTGCTATTTCTCACTACTATATTAGTGCTAGAAAATGAGGAGCAGCAGCTCTCGGGTATGCATGTGCTCCTCTGTGAATATGTTGTCTGCTTCCTTGCCTAAGGCACAACAAAAGAGCGCCTGGAAGAGAGCGGGCTGGATCAGCGGAGCACTCCAACCTCTGGCCTTTGGGATTCTGTTTCTTTATCTACGAAATGAATATCATTATTAATACCTGACATGATTCAGAGGATTGAATGAGGTTAATTAATTTAAAGCACTTAGGGCACAGCCTAGGCCACAATAGAATATCAATAAATGCTGAATATTGATATTATCAATCTTTACTTTTATTTGGATGATTATGTGTTTATAGGTTTGATGTAAGGAAAACTAATTTTTACAAAATAGCTTCAGGTAGTAAAAGAAATAAAAATTAAAGCGGTAAAATTGTATATTAGTAGAAATTAAAGTAATAAAATTGCATGTGTTTTACATAAGGTGCTTGAACATTTCAGTCAGTTTAGTGCAGCAGCTGGCCAAGTCTGATTCTTGGGTCAGCAGCCTCAGTATCGCCTGGGGAATGAGTTAGAAATGAAATTCTCAAGCCCCTATCACAGGTCCACTAGGAACCACTGATTTAGTATACCTACCAGAAAAGGAATCTGATGCCGATAGATAATTTCATCACCTTTAAATGTTTCTTCTTATAGAAACCAGATTTGTTCTTAAAGGTATAAATTCCTTCAAACTGCATTTTTTTTTGTGTGTGTGTGGTACTGGGGATTGAACTCAGGGGCATTCTACCTCTGAGATATACCCCCCAGCCCTATTTTTTATTCTTTATTTTGAAACCGAGTCTCACTAAGTTGCGGAGAGCCTCACTAGGTAGCTGAGGCTGGCCGCGAACCTGGATCCTCTGGTCTCAGCCTCCCAAATGCTGGGATTATAAGTGTGCGCCACCACGCTCAGCTCTCACACTCATTTTCAGAAGTATGTATTCTGTTCAGAGAAATGCTCATTGCTGAATTCCAGCCCATTTTCTCCCAAGTGCCCTTCTTCCCCTCTCCCCTCCCTGCTGCCCCCTGATGTCCTCCCTGCCTCTCAGCACTCTTTACCCTGAGTCCTTAGTCTGTTCCTCTTTGCCCTTCTGCCAAAATACAGGTACTGTGAAGTCCGATTCTCTTTCCAAGTCTATAGTCTGAAGTCTATTGTCACTATTTTGGAATCAAGAGAAACTACAAATACATTATCCCAAAGATGAATCCTCTCTAAGGAATGGAAGATGACTCTCTGTCCTACTTGCTATTGTTTAGATGTGGTTTGTCTCCAAAGGTTCATATGTTGAAAGTTTGGTCACCAGTGTATAAGTGTTGTGAGGTAATAAAACTTGTAAGAGGTAGGACCTAGAGGGAAATAATTACATGTTTGGGAGCATGTCCTCAGAAGGGAACAATGCTAGTTTCAATGAATGAGTTAGTTTGCATGAAAGTGGGTTATTAGAACAAGACTAGCTAGCCCCTTCCTGTTCTCTAGCATACTGCCCCCCATATAATCTGTACCTCTCACATAAGCTCCTACCAGATGTTATTTATTATGATATGGTATACTAAGAGAGACCCTCATCAAAGCCAAATTGATGTTAATGCTATACTCTAAATTTCTAGAATTATCTCTCTCTCTCTCTCTCTCTCTCTCTCTCTCTCTCTCTCTCTCTCTCACACACACACACACACACACACACACACAGCCTCTGCTACTTGATGAGTCTTTTCTCAAAAATAGCATATGACACATAACAGGCTCAAAATAAATACCAACATTATGATTTAAATTTCAGGTTCCCTTTTCCTGCAAAAATAGTATATACATGACATTTACTTAATTTCATGTTTAATACCTTCTAAGCATTGACTGAAACACTGGATAGGAAGAGTGTGCACCATAGATGGATGTATAGATAGAAGATAGGTAGGTAGGTAGGTAGGTAGATAGATAGATACATAGATATATCTACACACATACATAAAACATATTACTTGCACTTAATATCTCAGATATAGCAATAGAAATATACATACTATCTCAGTGAATATTAAGTGCAACTTGAGAGAATAAGAAAGGTTTTTAGGAAGAAATGATGAAAATCTGAGCCTATTTTAAAACTGCTAAATAGGTTTTCAAAATACAACAAACACTCATATTTTCCATAGATATTATAAATAGCATGCAAATTGGTTCAGATCACATTTCCAATAGCAAAGTATATCTGTCTCATTTATTCTCTACTTCAAATTAAAATGTTTATTACAGACACATAGACCAATGGAACAGAATAGAAGATATAGAAACAAATCCACACACTTTTAGGCAATTGATTTTCAACAAAGGTGCTAAACACATACATTGGAGAAAAGGTAGCTGGGGAAAACTGGTTATACATTTATACAAAAATTAAATTAAATCACTACCTCTCACCCTGCATAACAGTCAACTCAAAATGGATCAAAGACCTGAAAATTAGATAAGAGACTTTGGAATTACTAGAGGAGGGCATAGGTCCAACACTCCAACATATAGGCAAAGGTAAAAACTTCCTCAATAAGGCCCCGAAAGCTCAGGAAATAAAACAATAATTAATAAATGGCATGGTATTAAGCTAAAAAGTTTCTTATCAACAAAGGAAGCCACCAAGATTCTAAAGATAGAGCCTACAGAATGACAGATCTTTGCCAACTCTTCCTCTGATATAGGACTAATATCTAGAATATACAAAGAACTTAAAAAGCTCACTAAAATAATCCAATCAAGAAATGGGCAATTGAACTAAATAGACACTTCACTAAAGAAGAAATACGAATGGTCAATAAATATATAAAAAATATTCAACACCATTAGCCATCAGGGAGATACAAATCAAAACTACATTGAGATTCCATATAACCCCAATCTGAATGGCAATCATCAAGAAGTCAAACAACAATAAATTCTGGTGAGGATGTGAGGAAATAGGAACTCTTCTACGTGTTGGTGAGATTGCGAATTTGTACAAGTGCAGTGGTTATCAGTCTGGAGATTCCTCAAAAAATTGGGAATGGACCCACCATATGATCCAGCTATACCACTCCTGGGTATCTTTACAAAGGGACTGAAATCAGAATATTGTAGTAATATATGCATTTTTCATGTTTATAGCAATACAATTCACACTAGCCAAATTATAGAACCAACCGAGGTATCCTTCAATGAGTGAATGGATTACAAAGTTATGGAATTCTACTCAACCATAAGGAAAAACAAAATTATGTCATTTGCAACAAATAGAGCTGGAGAACATTATGTTAAGTGAAATTAGCCAGTCACAGTAAGTGAAGGATCATATGTTTTGTCTCACATGCTGAAGATGGGGGATAATCAGGATACCAGAGGAACTTCAGATAATGAAGGAGAAACTCCATTGGAACCAGGGAGGTGATCTTGGGGAAGGGGAGGGAGAGTGGGAGGATCAAAGGAATCACTTTCATTTCATTAAGTACATATGTGAGAATACCAATGCTAATCTTAGTACCCTATATGGGGAAGGGGGAATGGGGAGGGAACTGGGGGAAAGCCCACTGAGCACTGTATGCATATATGTCACTACCATTCTGAACTACATTATGATGTGAGACTATAGTGCACCAATAAAAGTATAAAAGTGTTACTGAATATGTCTTAGAGCCATCTTCTTGTTGGAGATCCTTCAAGTCATCACATACTTCCTCAATTCTCACATAGAGGCTATTCTTAAATTGACCCTTCACATCTTCAGTGAGTCTCAAATCCATTTTTATCTTTACATTTCCATCATCTGTGCCTCCTCTTTAGCTCTCATCATTTCTTTCTAGGCACATATCCTTATTATTTCCCTGAATCTGTTTTCATCACCTGTGAACATCTGCAAGATAATATTAGAGTGTTCTTTAAGCAAAACAAATCAGATAACATTTTTATCTGTTTCCCTTTATAATTACTCCTCACTAGAATAAAGATACATCCTTGTTT
The DNA here is from genome assembly GCA_004027655.1 of Graphiurus murinus. Classification (NCBI taxonomy): domain Eukaryota; kingdom Metazoa; phylum Chordata; class Mammalia; order Rodentia; family Gliridae; genus Graphiurus; species Graphiurus murinus. The sequence continues at coordinate 21,491 of PVLC010000974.1, read as the reverse complement.
TCCAATGTAAACAGTAGTTTTATACATGCTAACATAGTTTAAATATGAGTAGTGTCCACTTCCACTGTCAGAACTGCCTTGTCTGAATAATAAATTAATAGCTACCTTTTATTTTATTCATTATTTAGTTTGAAGTCTATAATCCTACATAGTCTGCTAAGAGAGGCAAGGTTGATCTCCCATGTGGCTTTACTCCTATATGATCTGAGTGCAACAAAGTCATTGACTGTGTTTTAAATGCAGCTATTATTCATTGCCATAACAAGCATTGTATAGGCACTTAATGATAACAATTACTGAATTTTGAGTAGTTGCATTTAAAATGTAAAGAATGTTATTATTTTCTGTTTATCATCCTTAGATTATTGATTGCATATTATTTTAACTTTTAAAAATATTTCTTTACCTATTCTTAATACGATCAGTGATCACCTAATATACACCACTTGAACAAAGTCATAGGGAGACAGAGAAGCAGAGAAAACAAAAATGTGACCAACCTAGAGCACAAGTCTCACAAGAGATGCTGAATTAGATTCAAGAGAGTGTGAAGGCACAAAAGAGGAAGTGATAATCTCTCAGAGAATGGAAGGGTAAGAGCTGTCTGTAAGAAATTACTTGGAGGCTGAGTCCTTGAAGATGAACAGTTGTTTCTCTGACAGCTGGATGAGGCTCTTCCAGACCCAGCTGTGCAGGGATGAAATAACTAGGTGCTTTGAGGAAGATGGGAATATTCAGTAGAACTGGAGCAGGAAACAAGGGGAGCCCTGGGTATGGAGGCCAGAGCTCAGAGAGGATTGTCTGGCAGCCACTATAACCATGGCGAGTCTCTGATGGGTGTCAGATGAGAGAAGGACAGGAACTGAATGGAAATGCAGAAAGGTCAGCCTGGTAGCAATGTGCAGGCACATTGAAAGAAGATGCCTGGTTTAGGGAAACAGATCATTTCAGATATTCAGAAAGTGAAGTAGGGTGCAAATTGAGGTTCTAGTGTGGGAAAGGGGAGTTCAATGATGGTCAAATATTAAGGAGATAGATTTAAGTATCTTGGTGACTAAATGGATCTAAGAGGTGAAGAAAGATGTCTGTGAATTACAAGTTTTCATTTGGGGATATTTAATGTTTGATGCTGCCGTTTACCCAAAGGAGGAAGATATCAGTACAGGAGGAAAGTTTCAGAGGAGTCATGGATAGACAGAGATAGAGGAATCTAAAGAAAGACTATGAAGAAACAAAGAAGTAGGAAAATAATCAGAAAAGAAGCATGTTGTAGAAACTGAGGGCTGAAGGGTTTCAAACTGTAAAATATTGTCAGCAGTAAGAAATTCTGTGGAGTTTTCCCAAATTGTAAAGAGTGCAAAGAGTAAGAAATACATTTACATAGAGGACTCTGAATTCAGTGATGCTTTTGGCAAAATACAACATAATATGTAAAGACTTATTCAATTATATATACCTCACACATTTATTGGAGGCAGTTTCTGTAAGTTACAGTTTCAAGATTAGGATCTGTGAATATGCACATGGACCAGGCAGTCTCTGATTCAAGGACTACCAGTTGGGAGACACATCAGGCGTGAGCCCAGGTGAACACTTTACTGATCAACCTCACCATAATAGGTTATAAATGTGAAATTTGGAATTTTTTCTCTTGTGTGTGTGTGGTACTAGGGATTCAACCCAAGGTTGTTCTACTTCAGAGCTATACCCCAATCCTTTTTTTTAATTTTTAATTTGGAAACAGACTGTCTTTATGTTATTGAGCACTGCTGGCCTTGAACCTGTTATCCTCCTGTCTCAGCCTCTCCATTACTGGAATTATAAGCATGCCTGGCTTTTATTTTTTTGTAATTGCCTTTAACCATACTATGCTCACTTTCTCTTTCACTTCCCTTAACAGAATCTGGGTAGAAATTGTTACTCTGATAATTTTTTATTGAATTTAGTTCAAGCAATATTAAAGTTTTGGTGATATAATAAATTCAAAAATTCCTCCTTGGTCAACTTGGTTAGTTGACTTTGTTGTCATTCCATTGGCTGCTAGTAGTTTTTTCTGGCATGTGGCCCTCTGTGTAGAGTTCTGGCAGGTTTAAATTCCCTTCTTGTCTCTTGCTCTTTATAGAAAAGTGGTGTCATTCTTACAGGGGTTTACCTCTTTTACCCCTTCTCCTCTGAGGAGTACTACAGGTCCCTCCTGCAACCTCTGTCCTTCTTCCTTGGAGATACTTGAAGTTCAGCAGTATTATTCACATGCCACAGTGCTGCAGAGAAAAGTAACAGAGAGATGCTCATTCAGGTTCCTTCAAATCTCTCATTAATGTGTTCCTTCCACCTTCAGAAATAAGTCTTGTTCTTTATTTATATCCTTCTTTCAACTCTAGGTTCCCACGTCAAAACTCAATGTTATCAACCAAACCAGACACGACTTCAGACTCTGCAGCTCACTGACCATCCATCCAGAACAAATGGTAACAGTCTCTTTAACCCTGACTTAAGGGGATTTCCTTGGAGCAAATTTCAACTTAGTTATTCAGATATCATTCTTATGATTTAGGGTTCAATGTAAAAGGAATGGGTATGTCTTCAAGTAAAATCTAGAGCAAAATATATAGTATTAATTGTTGGTGGATCTCCTTATTATATGAATGCTTATAATCTTTATTCCTCCATTTTGGGTCTTTGAGAAACTATTGAAAATTAGGGATCATCACACAAAACAACTTGTTAGATAATTTAAAAGTACTATTTTTTATATAATTTTTAAAATTAACTCTCTACTCAAATGGCTAATTCCGGTTGGCCTGGAATTGATCTGAATCATTTTGATCACTAGAATTAACCATTACTTGACTAAGGGTTTAGTGAGAAAAAAAGAGAGAGAGAGAGAGAGAGAGAGCTATAATGATTCTTATACTCCCTGGTACAAAATTCTGATACTTATAGTTATTGATAATATTGAAGTTAAGCAGTACTATAACATCTAGAGCTATTTTAAATATGTACATATATTATCTAAAGCTTAAAAATTATTTCCAAAAGTATGCATACTCTTAAGGTTGGTCGATAAGTTTGTCTAGACTTGTCCTATCCTAAGAGGACAATATACAGGAAGGTCAGAGATTGAGAAAGAAAGTAGAGATAGAGGAAGAGATATTTCTTGACTCTGCTTGCATGATAAAATTACCAGGAAGGGCTAGAACCAGGACAAACAGGATTCCTGAATAATCCTACAGGAGTTACTATATTAGAGGAAAACATCTCACTTTGACCACTCAATGTGTTATTCTTCTTTCTTGTGAACATTCTGTGTTTAATGAGAAAGTTGTTGAAAGTGGCCTTTTACCATTTTGATTACTTAAAATCTATCTTTAAGACTAGCATTATAAGTGCAATGCTGTTACTGCTAACTTCTCTGGATTCATAATATTCCCTGGGTAGAAACTGTCTGGTACTTTGTCCTGTGGGAATTCCTCTTATGTTAAGTAAACACTGAGTGGTGATGCATGTCAACTCTCCTGTTGCCATTTAACAATCACTAACACTGTACTCGCTTTGAAATTTAAATCGGATGAAAAGTACAGCAATAATTTTGAAATTTAAATCACAAACTTCATGATGGTACTTTAAGATTGAAAAAGTTCAAGTGTATTTTTAACAACAAAGACAAATTTGTTGCGTTAAAGAAGCAGAACAACAAACAGTGTCATATCTGAAGTATTCAAGCAATGGTACTAATAAGTTTCTAAAATGAGTCTAAAGAAATGTAGGATCATATCATTAATATGCATGACTTTCTGGAAAAAATTAAGACTCCTGAACAAATTGAAACAAAACAAAATGTTTGTTCAAACATAAATGAGAATTTAATTGGCATTTTTTAATTTAAACTGTAATTCACATAATGTACCAATGAAGATAAATGGGATACTGTGAGACTGGCCTTTAGGAACTAATAAAAATGATGAAAATTATAACTTGTTATGAATTTCTACTTGTCAATGAATTAACTACAAATATATATATATATATATATATATACATATACAGTACATATGTATAAATGGACATACATACAAAATTGCTACATATTGCATAAATTAAAAATAACTCTATATTAGTTGCTTTCATATATTTTAAATGCAATTGAGAAAATGAATGAAGAGAAGGTAGAGGGAGAGAAGGAGCTGGAGAAAGAGAAGGGGAGGAAATGGAGAAAGGAGATGTATACCTTAGGGAAAATATATATCTTAGATAAGTAAAGTATAACAAATTGGTACATTCTGAAAACAAAAACAATGCAATAAAGCACTTACTTATGTTGGCAACTAGAGATTCAACTTGTTTCATGTAATGCCTGTTTTGAACACCAATCTAAGAATCTAATGGTAGAAATCACAGGCATTAAAGGCAAAAGGTCAGTGTTCAAATCCAAAGCATTTCAAATCTTTTATTTCAAGCTCCCTAAGGACTCAGTTTCATCATCTTTCAAGAAAATGGGCAAGGAAATATACTATTCTTAACTCAAAGAAAAAAATGCAGAGTTAAATTCTATACGAAGCAATGAGCATGTAGACTACTTCAAGCTAGTGCTCAAAATGTGTGTCCCTTTTCTCTTCCCATATGAGATGTGGTGGTTCGTTAATCTTTGTACACTTTCTTGTTTATTTTCAAGGAAAGGAAAGCCACTATCTTGAGTCATCTTAATTTATGATTTATGAAAAGATGTTGTTCTAATAAAGTTATCCTTGTCCGTTGAATGTGCTGGAACCAACTGTGGCTGTGGGATTGGAGTGGCTGGAGTGGGTGACACTCAGAGTGGCAGCCATCAGTTGAGGAGGGTCACATTCTTTGTCCCTGCAATCCACTAGTCAACTGTATTTGAAGAATCTTACAGAAATTTGGCTAGGAAAGGAATATAGTTTGTAGATCATCAACCAGTACTAGAAAGAAAAGAGGAAAAATGGACTTGGGCATAAGGGATAGTAGCTTTGTAACTGGCACCATGATATTTCATAAACTTAGCAAAACCTTTCTTATTATCACTTTCATTTGGCAAATTAACTTATTCAGATATTCATCGGTGTTGGTATAGTAATAATCCATCAATAAAAATTGAGTACCCAGTGTTTATGAAAAGCTAATTAATATCTTAGTATAATTCTCAACTCAATGTTAAGTATTTTATTTGAATACAATCAGGAAACCATTACAGTATCATATCCTATTCAATAGATTACCCAGAAATGATGATCTAGTTGTAAAGCCATCAATTCTGATACATTATTACTTTTTATCAAAACTTTAAGCACTTATTACTAAAATATATCTTCTGTTTTAGAACCTATAAAATAATACATGGTTGCTTTATTATAATTAATATTATTGTTATTATATGCTGCACAAATACCCTGCTCTGGTATTTATTCAAATACCAGTATTCTATATTCTGAATCTGTCCAGTGTTGAAGAAATCACCTTTATTTATTGTGTCCAGTAGTTAAAAATTTGACAGAGATTTGATTAGGGTCATAAATATTAGTTTTTACTATTTAAAGGAGACTAGCCCTTCATGTTGCCCAAATCTTTTCTGTTCATATAATCATCTTTATTCCTGATGCTTCTTTCAGCGTTTATTTTAAAGATCCACTTGCATCAGTTTTGCCACTGAGCATAAACTGCTGGACAAAAAGCACTCAATCACAGCTGGAAGGACAGGAAATTTGAAGAATGTATTATAAAACTAATGTGGTAGGCATAGCAGACTAATTTTCCCCAAAGGATCTATAAACATACAACCTGTTGAATTGTTGCTCTCAAGTTTTCCTTTTCTTTGCAGAACTTCCAGTAGTTCTGCCATTGAAAAGTATTTCTACCACAATTGATAGTTTTGGAATTTAGTTCAGGAAATAAACAACCCAATATGCAGGTAAGAGAATAGAGAAAGATGAATGAGTTTTTCAAAACTGTCTTTTTTTACTTTAATAGGTTTCTTCATTTTGTGAAAATAAATAATTCTACTGTCTCAACAAATTTGGAGAATCTGTAAGAGTAGGGAAAAAATAAAATTGTCTGAATCAACCTTGTTCCCATGAAAATATAAAGTAAAAAATTAGAATGATGTAACCACATTTTTAACCAAAAGTCTGGGCAAAGCAGTATATAATACTTATCAGGTAGCTATGTAGTTTTACTTTGTAAATATAAATACTACCCTTCTGTGTTACTGTGCTAGAACTATGTAACAAAGGACCACAGATTGTGTGGCTTAATTACTTTCTCACAATTCTGGAGGCTAAAAGCATAAGATTAACTTGTTAGCAGAGTTAGTTCATTCTAAGACCTGTCTTCTTGGCTTGTGGATGGTGGTCTTCTTCTAGTCCTTATACATTATTCTCTCTGTATGACTCTAGTGTGTTTTAATCTACTCTTCTTATGAAGATATTGGCTAAATAAAAGCTCCCTGCCAATTATAGGAAAATTCTAAGTTCTATTTCCTGTGTATTCAGAAGGGATTTCTATATTACCCTTTATCTTCATTAAATAAGGTATTGATATGTTAAGCAGAATATGAAATTCACATATTGGGAATTTACTCCCAATGCCCTTTCTAAATCCATAGAAAAAATAAATTTGAATATTTGCCAAATATTGAAATGCTCAACACCATTCTAACACCAACAGAGTAACTTGAACCATATTAAATGAGACTTGTTATATTATTACTGGCTCTAATTAGCACTCTAAAAGATACAACTTTCTTTCTATGCAAGTAACCTCTATTCCAAAAGGTGTTAAGTTCATTTTTTCCTCGGGAAAAGAAAGATGTGGAAGAAATCTTTAGAAGTAGGAATATTGTGATCATGAGGCTGTGAACCAAGTACAAGTAACCAACACTATAATAGCAAAAAATAGCATGTAAAAAATTCATGAATGGTGATTATTTATTTTAAATAGAATTAACAGGGCACATATTCTGCAAAGTTATCTTGTTCTGGAAGGACTAAAGAGCATGTTTCTTTCTGTGGCTGGAGCAAGGGACTCCATGTGGACATTTCTCATTGGAGCACATCAGTCTCCGAGATGCTGACCCTCCCCTGATGGGAGGAGCATGTGCACTGTTCCACCACTGATCTTGGCTGCCATTCTGTTCTATAGTTCTTAGCCCAAATGGTAAGACACTCATGAGCTTCTACTCATCTTTGGATCATCTTTGTATTATCATTGCAGACACAAGACGCATTCTGCAGCTGTGTGATTAAGATAGGTTCTTACCACTTGCAATATTCTCAGTCACGATTCTCAACTCCCTGAAAAAAAATAGTGCAATTTATATACACTCATGCTAGCCTACTGTCCTAATTTGCATACATATATAGGATTATTAATCAAAGGTTGCATATATGAAAAAAAAGTTTAAATTTCTTTATTTCAAGTGATAATGTCCAAGATGTCTCTGGCTGTACTAATGCTATCTGATGATTGTTTACTTGAAGGTAATTCTAAGACATGCTTTGTTAATGATATGGAAGAGGAGAGATCTGTTTAGGAAGAACATTTACTGTTTTCAAATACTTCCATTTATGACTTAATTTTTTTCTCCAGTTGGTTTCAAATTTTAACATTAGCTTAGATTTCTAATTTAAAAGAAAATAGAACATACTCTGCTATATACATGTATGTCTCTATCACTCTGAACTTCATCATGATTACAATGTAGCAATTAAAAAAAAAAAAAAAGAAAGAAAGAGAGCTGGGCGTGGTGGAGCACACTTATAATCCTAGTACTTGGGAGGCTGAGACAGGAGGATCACAGGTTCACTGCCAGCCTCAGCTGCTTAGTGACGCCCTGTTTCACAATAAAGAATAAAAAATAGGTCTGAGGGTGTAGCTCAGAGGTAGAATGCCCCTGGGTTCAATCCTCAGTACCACACACAAAATAAATAAATAAATAAATAAATAAATAAATAAATAAATAAAGTTTAAAAAAGGCTGAGTTTATTTTCTTTTTCTGGTACTAGACTTGAAATCAGGGGTATTCTACCTCTGAGCTACATCCCCCAGCCCTTTTTTATTTTTTGTTTTGAAACAGGTCTTGTTAGGTTGCTGAGAGTCTCACTAAGTTGCTGAGGCTGGTATTAAACCTTTGATCCTCCTGTCTCAGCCTCCCAAGTACTGGAAATACAGGTGTGTGCCCCCATGCCTGGCTTGAACTCATTCTCCTTCAGCCTCACAGCCTGATGCCAATCATTTTTTCAGGAATTATAATTTCATAGACAATAAAGCCGAATATTTTAAACAAATTATCTGAATGACTGTAATGAATAGAAGACAGACGTCGGACAATCCTCTTTTCCTAGTAGCTAGAATCTTTTGGATGTTCAACCTTTATTTTTATTTGGGTTTTCTACCAATAGTAAAAGTTCTTATAATCCTTCTTTCTTTTCATTCAATTTGTAGCTCTTCTGTTTTAGAACTCAGCCCATTCTTTGATTTTACAAGCATTATTTTAGCATATGCATTTGTCTCAGCTAAGAAAAGAGCAGCAAAAGGATTATTTTTATTTTTCCCTAAAATATTCTCTATAAGTTGAGTCAATTCTTTCACATACCATCATAATAATTTTGGTATGATGCATACAATCATAATGATCCATTTCTATAAATTTATAAGGTAGATATGGTTAAACTTTATCTCTGGAAAGCAGAGAACAAGGAAAGAAACATGTCAACTGCAAGTATTTGTAGCTGTATTGTGAGCTGCTTGAGATAAATATGGAACCATATTTTTGTCATGTACATTCTATCATGCACATTTTTCTTATAAAGATAAGAAGCCTTGGATAATTACCTGAGCAGAAATTTAATGGAACAATTACATTGGTAAAGACTTTTTTATGGAAAATGCAGGCAGAAAATATTATGTCATTTCCTCAGGATACATTTCTAGAAGTATAATTGCTAAGTCAGCTTGCATATTGAATGAGTTCAGTACATATTATTTAAATGATCTTTTAGGAAAAATAGTTTTTAATAGGAAAGTCAAAAGGTTATCTCTGTGTTGCTGGACATCATGATACAGAATTTTTTTTTCTTTTTCTTATCTACATTTACTAACTTTCCTTTAATTAGCATGTACTATGTGTGTAACACTAAAAATTAAATAAGTATTATATTTGTAGAATATTATGGCAGTTCTTTCTACCATAGGAATTAACTTTGACTTTTTTCATTAATTCAAACTTATTCAAACTAATACATCAACATAAACAATGGCTACTTTCTAGCTAACTAGATCACCAACTGTTTCTAGTACAAACTTTAGAAAAACCAAACATGATACATTCAAAGCCTACCTTTTCTAGAAAAGAAGTAAATGAAAAAGGTTTTATTGTATTAAAGTGGGCAATTATTCAGCACAATATGAAAGGCAATTTGAAAATATCCAAAACACTTTGCCACAATGCATATTCATAATTACTTTGCAGAGAATCATGCTAAGTCAAAGTCTTGGTAAAAATAGGTAGCACCTATGATTTTCCTCTTGAATATATATACATATATAGTCAAATATATATTGAAATATATATTTATATATAAGGATATAAATATATATTTATATATAAGTGTTGGAGACCAACAGTGCCCAAGGTCTGCCTTTGCTGACTCACAGGCATAGAAGCCTGTTCCTAAGGAGATAAAGATTACCATAACATGCGCTGACTACTGACTCAGGGCAAAAGCCCTGTTTTGCTTCAAGTTCCAGGAATCAAGAGGTTTATTCGGACTTTATCAGGCTGCTATAGTAATGAATTACATGAATAGTTGTTTCTTGAAGTTTGTATCCTCAGATGATTAATTCTCACAAAATGTAACCATTGTGAGAAAACATTAACTTTGACGTATATTCTGGTGCTCAAAGAAGATTGTCCGATTTAGCCAACTGGCTCCGGCTCCAGTATATAAGTATATTTAATTATTTATTTACATATGTATATATAATTTGATTTGGTACTGGGGATTGAACCCAGGGGTATTCTATCTCTGAACTACACCCCCAGCCCTATCTTTTTTTTTTTTGAAACCGAGGGTCTCCTAATTACTGAAAGTATCACTAAATTACTGAGGCTGTTCTTTAACCTTTGATCCTCCTGTCTCAGCCTTCCAAGTACTGGGATTAAAGGCTTGTGCAACCACACTCAGCTTATGTGCTTATTTATTTATTTAATGATATTGGGGACTAAACCAGCAAACCAGCAGCATTCTACTTCTGAACTACACACCCAACCCAATTTCATTTTTTATTTGGAAACAGGGTCTCACTAAATTGCTGAAGGTGGTCTAGAACCTTGAATCCTACTGTCTCAGTCTCCCAAGTACTGGGATTTACAGGCATGGACCACCAAGCTTTCTGTACATATTTAGATGCATAAGATATAAAGATACAGAAGGCAATATTTCTACTTTCAAAAAGCTGGTAGAGGAGATTAACTGACCCATTAGAAAGCTAAGGAAATCGAGCCGGGCGTGGTGGCGCACGCTTGTAATCCCAGCATTCGGGAGGCTGAGACCGGAGGATCCGGGTTCGAGGCCAGCCTCAGCTACCTAGTGAGGCACCCCACAACTTAGTGAGACTCGGTTTCAAAATAAAGAATAAAAAATAGGGCTGGGAGTATAGCTCGGAGGTAGAATGCCCCTGAGTTCAATCCCCAGTACCACAAAAAAAAAAAAAAGAAAAAAAAGAAAGAAAGCTAAGGAAATCCACTGCATGATAAATCAACTCAGAAAGTATTATTTTGACAATATAAATTCTTTCCACAAAATAAAACCATAATCGCAGATGATTAAGGGGATATTTTGCTCATTTAATTGATTGTTACTACAAACATACAGACATAACTAAATTCATTTATCACAGGTCTCTTTTACACTTGAAAACCCTTGGCAGATTATTTCACCAGCATTCTTTTTTTAGTGTACTAACATCTGCACTACACATATGTGTGAGCACGTGTGCATGTCTGTGTATTCTATTCTTTTTCTACATTTTAATGATCTCAGAAGGTATATGCTATTTCCTTACTTGAAAATGAGCTGGACACATTTTAGCAAAATTAGTGACCTTTTTAGTACAAATCAATTTTTCCTTTTGATGATTCTGTTTAGTTAGGATTTTTTAGTATAATTTTTCATTGTTAAACATGTTTATAAAGATGTAGCATCTAGCTAAATTGATGATAGGAATGAGAGATTTATCTATGTAAGCAAATTTATTTCTACTGTGTAAATTTTGATTAATACAATAAGGATTCATAAAGTTATTTTTTCAACTTTTCTCAAGTATTTGATAGCTACTACTGCAAAAAAGTCTCTTTGTGGTTAATTTGATTATTTGGAGTTTCTTCTTATCCTTATCTAAACACACACACACACACACACACACACACATGCACATACACACAGACCAACAACTATAATCTAGCATTTTAATGAGAAAACTTAAGATAAATTTAAATATAAATGGACTTAGAAAAGAACCATTGAGATGCAGAGAAGGATTCTTGTCTGTCATAGAGAAATTAACAGAAACTTATTAATAATATTTACTTTATAAAGAATTGTTAGATTAAGCATATAGATAAAAGGTTATCTACATTAAAGGCAATATATTTAAGATAAAATAAAATAGATGATTTATTAAATACATTATACAGTAATACATTTTGTAATAAAAATGATATAATAAATTTGTATTTATTGACATAGACATGTTTTGAAACTAAAGAGTTTATCAAATAGTCACTAAGAAATAATTTCTTCTACTAATTTCCCTTTCTAAATCTCTTAATAACACGGATTTCAAGTTGTATTAGAATCACAAGTTTTCAAAACATTGATGATGTGTTCTTTATGTATTCTTGAAGGAAATTAGTCAAATATCATTTTATGCTCTCAAGTTATCTGAATAGAAAAAAATACTTGATGCAAGGATATTTTTAATATTATAAAACATGCTCAATTTATGATTTTGATGTGATACCTTTGTTTACATCAGCATTATAATTTTAATTCAAAACATCGCACAAAACATTATACAGTCCCCTAAGATGCTTTTTCATCACTTATGGATGTTCATTCTGAAGCTTTCAGTGCTACCTGCATAAAGAAATCTGGCAAACTTGGGACAGAATTTGTTGTGTCACTCCACATTTCTCCCTTTGCAATTCATACAGAATTCTGTAACTGCCCCTTTAAGAAGCCAGGTTTCAGGATGTAAAAATGTAGGTAAAGATAGGAAATGTTAATTTTCTCACTGTTATTTCAGGCTGCTGATGCAAACTTCTGTATGTGTGTTTATTGTAACACACACATCAGGGAATGAAAGACAATGGCTAGCAGATTTTTCATTAATGTTCCCTATTGATGGTCCTCAACTTCTCTCACTCCACCCACTTCAAGCCCTGGTTGGAAATATTTTACTTACCGTGGTCAGATGAAGTTACTGATGTGGGCACCAGGTGTCTGAGACGTGTTGCTGATGGAATGAGAGGCAATGGAGGGCTGAGAATAAAGGTGAAAACTGCTATAATGAAAATAAGTATTGGGGGAATGCAAAACACAGGGGCTAGATGATTATGATGATGATGATGATTATAATGATGATGATGATGATGATGATGATGATGATGATGATAAGAACAAAACAAAAACACAGTGGCTATTCATCTTGAGAGATTCTATTGTGGCTGGCTCTGCTAAGAACCATGCCATCTATTCCTTGTAAGAATTATACAGATAAATGATCATTCCCACTTTATGGATGAGCAAGTTAGAGAAGAGAGAGGTTAGATGCTTGCTGTGTGTCCTTGTGAGTAAACAGCAGAGCCTTTAGTCCTTTATTTAAGTTGTGCTTGTACCTCTACTCTCAGCAGCCCACCATGCTCACCAGAGTTTAGTGCATCTCTTGGGTTTATCAATGTGTCTCTTTCATGTTAATTTAAAGTCTTTTGAAATTTTAGATCCTAAAATATTTAAATATTTTTTCTACCTGCCTTTAAAGACTTTAATTTTGAAATCTTGCATATCTTCATATTTTTAGGACTGTAAAAACTTCAGAGACAGTTAAAATTATTGCAATTGAGACAGGCATGTAGTGTATGCCTGTAATCCCAGTATTTGGTAGGCTGAGACAAGAGGATTGCAGGTTCCAGACCAGTCTCAGCAACTTTGCAAGATACTCAGTAACCTAGTGAGACCCTGTTACAAATAAAACATAAAGAGGGCTTGGGCTGTTGTTTGCAGGTAGACCATTCCTAGGTTCAATCTCCAGTCTCTCTCTCTCTCTCTCTTTCTCTCTCTCTCTCTCTCTCTCTCTCTTCTCTCACACACACACACACACACACACACACACACACACAAACATTTGAATTTTACATAGTTCACATAGTGATTTCCTATAGTCACAGTTTATAGTCACTCTACAGTATTGTTCATTGTTTCTTGCTGCCTATCACATTATAAAATCAATATGAAGTTGCCTATCAGGTAAATCTAGAGAATCTTATTTGGACACTACACTCCCTCTTGATTGTTCTTAGTAATTATTTGGAGTAATTCTTTTTTCCTGTCTCAAGCTCGCCATCTTTACAAAACCACACACAAAGCCAGGCATTGTAGCACTTTCCTACAATCCCAGTGTGTGGGAAAGGCCAGCCCCAGCAACTTAGTGAGATCCTGTTTCAAAATAAAAAATAAAGTTGGGCTGGGGGTGTAGCTAAGGAGTACAATGCTCTTGGGTTCAATTTCCAGCATCACACACACACACACACACACACACAGGCACAGAAATCATGTACAATGTGTTATAGTTGGGGTTTGGAATGTCCCCATAAAGCTCCTATGTTGAAAGCAAATGCAACAATATTCAGAGAGAAAATAATTGAATCTGGGCTCTACTCTCATCAGGGGATAACTCCACCAAAGGATTAATAATTTGAAATGGATTTACTGAGTGGTAAACTTTCTGTGGTGATGAAAATGTTCCATATTCAAGCTAATGTAGGTTACACAAATAAATGAATTTTTCAAAACTGGCTCAAAGGAATACTTAGGATCTTGCATTTCACAACACGAGTTATATCTTAATTTAAAATATCTAATACTATTGTGGCTATTTTAAAATAGTGCTTACGTTTTATGAATGCATGCTGAAATGTTCACAGATGAAAAAATATATGTAAAGCTTAGAGTTTACCAAAAAGTGATGGGATAGTAGTGATAAAGTGAATGGGCACCTAGATAGGAAAGGATTAACTTTGCATTGAAAAATACTGTAAGTTGGGCTCACCAATTTCATCTGAAAGTCTTTTATTTTCTCTACTTTTGCATATGTTTGAATATATTTCATAATAAAAAGTTGAAAAAGAGAGGAATCATCTGGATTTACTTTACTTACAAACAAAACAAAACAAGCAAATAAACACAAAGAATACAAAACAAAAAACTGGGAGCAGGAGGAAAACATAATTTGTTCAAGTTCTCAAAGTCAGATAGTGAACCAGCTCCCCAGTCCAACCTTCGTTCACTGATCTGTACTAAGGACAGGCTGGGCATAAAGGCAGATCTGGAGTACAAAGATAAGCTTAAGCAATAAATAATTCACACACTCATGAGTATATGTATGTATGCATATCTTGCCTATATATTTAATATATAATTATTTCTTTCCTTCTTTGGTTCTAAAAGGTTGTATGTCTGCTAATGAGACCTAAAATATCTGCATTTTATTTAAATTTTAAGTAAAACTTAAACTGCATTTTCTCAAATTTTATACCCTAAATGAGTACAAGCTTCAGAGAAAGTATTTTCTTTTCTGCAAAAATAAAAAGAAAACAAAACGAAGATACAATAAAAACTTGCTTTCCCTCCCAGTCCTCAACTCCTGTTCTGATTCCAGGCAAGAGCAAAAGCTTTCTGCTGGAGGGAGGAGCTTGGTTCTCCATTCTGGTGGGATCCAGGAACAGCTGTTTTCCACTCAGCTTCCAAAGAGGTGAAAATGTGTTAAGCGATGCAAAAATTGCCTTGAAGCTCGTGAGTGTATGTCTTTGTGCCTGTGTGTGGCGAGGAAGGAGGGGGCGGTCAGTTCCCAGCGGGAGGAGAATCCGAAGTCAGAAAGGTAAGTGATGGACTGGACAGAATCTGCTTTTCAGAAGGGGCTGAAGAAACTGGAGGTGATGATTCAGGAAGGTAATCACGCCGAATTTATCTCCTATAACAGGTACTTGGGGTTAGAAACTGAGTCACATTTCGAAAGAGAAAAGCTGCTTGATCGCTTGTTTTCGACGGCTGGGGAATATTTATTCCTTGTTCTACCGACGTGGAAAAAAAAAAAAAAAATCAGCGTCTGGCAGCCGCTGATTGGTGGAAAAGAAAATGGTGATAGTGGGGTGGGAAGAGGATTTGCCAAGCGCCCTCCAGCCTCCAGGACCTGTAACTCTTCCTTAGTCGTCTCCTCTCCGCCCGCGGGACCCTTTCGTGCTCGTGCAAGACCAAAAGCAAATGCAAATCTTGGGGATATTTGAACAAAAGCGACCCTTAATGTTGTGCCTTAGGATCCTTCATCAGATGTCAGGGATGCGAGGGAACGTGCTCCTGACCGCGCCGGGGTGGCACCTTTCCTGAGCAGCCGCCCGCCTCCAGCCCCCTAAGAGACACTCACGGCCTTCGATGGGCCGGCGGGTTGACTCTGACCAGGGGGTCCCCGGGAAGAACCAGAGGAAAGGTGGGGACAGGGAAGGAGGAGGGAGGATGGGCGAGACGGGGAGACATGAGCCCCAGCCTAACGGCCCGGATTGCCAAAAGAGTCCCCCTGACCCTGAACTTGAGGTGACGCCCGAAACAGCCCCCTTTTCCGCCTTCCGGGTCCACAGGGGGCCTGGAGTTGGAGGTACAACCTGTCCCTCACCCTCTCCCCAGGCAAGAAAAGGAGCCAAGCGCGCGCGGCGGAGAGAGCGGCTAGCGCCGGGAGAGGGGCGGGGAGAGGCGCTGACAAATCAGCTGTGGGGGCGGCGAGCGAGGGGAGGAGGAGGCAGAGGACCGCGAGGAAGACAGAGACCACGAGCCGGGGCCAAGAGAGGGGGCGAGAGACCCTGCGCCGCGACGGGGAGCCAGGTGCGTGCGGGCTTTAGGGCGGACGGAGACTCACCACCGCCTTTACACCCTTTGCGCTCCCTGACCGCCTTCCCTCCCGACCCTCGGCATCTTTTTTCTGAGATCCTCCGGTGTGGGGGACGGAAAGTAGCAATTCCACGACAGGTTGGTGGGTTGGCCTCCCACGCCCCCACCCTCTTGTTCCTGAGTTGGGCTGACAGCTGCCTCGTATAGGGGCCATCCCTCTCCTCGTGCCGCCTCCGCCCTTCCTGTCTGCTGCTTTTCCTCCCTCTACCCTTTTAAATAATATTTGAAAATTGTTTAAATTAAAAAGAAAAAAAAATAAAAGGAGAAGGAGTTCTGGAGACTCAGAGGGACACAGGTAAGTACCTGTAGGTGGGAACAGGCGGCTTAGAAAGCCCTGATGGAGAGGTGTCACCGTGGACCCCTGGGAGGGGGTTTGGTGCAGCGGTGGGGATCCTTGCAAGGACTCTCTTGCTGGTGAGTACTTGTCAGCTGCTGAGGGTAAGGAAAGTAAATTGACCTGGTTTTCCTCCTCCTTCTGATGTTCTCCTCCTCCCCAAAGGCTTTGAGGGTCAGGCTGCTCCTCCTTGTGGAAAAGCTAGGGTGCTTTATGCGTGAACATCCAACTTTTATTTCTCATACCTCATCTCCCCCTCCCCCGCCCCCCAGGAAGCTGCGTTTGTCAGATAATTAAAGGGACCTGTAGAGAAGGCAAGTCAACAGGTGGTAAAGGGTTAACAAGTGCAGGGCCAGGACCGTGCCCTGTTGGCTCCCGCTGGTGTGGAGTCAGCCCGAGGGTATGGGGAGCACTGCTCTGGGTGGAGATGGATGGTCTGCTGGATTACAACCAGTGCTCCTTGCTTTGCTCTCTCCATGTGGTTCAGTCACTTCGGGAGTGAGTAGTTCTCTTCCCTCTCCTTTCCAAGACCAATTTGTAAGCCGTTTTATTGGGTTCATTAGAAGGATGACTCTGACCCTAAGCCTTCAAGCTCCCTTTCTTTCCCTGTATTCTAAGCATGCTTCTAACTTTACTGCCACCTTTTGGACCCCTGGAAGTTAAAAAAAAATAGGAAAGGCATCCCTCTTTTTATGCAATTCCACTTCTGAAACACAGTAAGAACAGCTCAGATGATTCATCCTAATCCATGTTTAGGTGGCTAGACTTTTACTAGCCAAGATGGATGGAAGATGTTACATTTTTAATACCAAAGCTTGAAAATGGCTACTATGTCCAATGGTTGAAACGAGGGTATGCTTCAAAGTCTCACACTCTTGGTGCTTTCTACTAATTTTTCCGATCTTTTTTTTCCCCTTGAGTGTTTTAATTTTGATTTATTTTACCCAGATATTCTCATTGGAAGTATACTTTGTCTTCCCCAGTGTGGTGTAAAGAAAACCATCAGCCATGGATGTATTCATGAAAGGACTTTCAAAGGCCAAGGAGGGAGTTGTGGCTGCTGCTGAAAAAACCAAACAGGGTGTGGCAGAAGCAGCAGGAAAGACAAAAGAGGGTGTTCTCTATGTAGGTAGGTACCCCCAAGTGTCATTTTGTGTTTATTCACCACTGATAGGCTCGGATTATTGATACTCTAAATGCTGGTGTTTCTTGCTTGATTTATTTTGGAATCATCATTTGTCAAAAGGATGGAATGAGTCATGGGCATGTGTAGGTAGAAGAATGTGAATGTGTATATTCAGCTAATTGTAAAGAATAGGGCTCATCTTTTGTTTTTCCAGATTATTTAATTTTGCTCTCATACTTAAGAGGATTGTTTCTTTTCTAATGGATGTTTCTGTGCATGACTATATTTCTGAGAATTTTTTTAAAGCTCAAAATCTTTTAAAAAATAATGAATATGCTGGGTGTGGTGGCATACTCCTGTAATCCCAGTACTTGGGAGGCTGAGACAGGAGGATGGCAGGTTGGCAGTCAGCCTTAGCAAACTTGGGAGGCCCTCTGCAACTCAGTGAGACCATATTTCAAAAATAAATAAAATAAAATAGGGCTGGAAGTATAGCTTAGAGGTAGAATGCCTCAGAGTTCCATCCCCAGTACCACAAAAATAAATAAATAATGAAAGTTTAAAAATAATAAATATTTTAGGAATTGAAGTCATTCATGAAATTTTGATTTCTTTTATCATTGTGAATAAATTTGCAAATTTTAATGTAGTTTGATTTTAAAATAAGACTTTGATCTGATCTTGAGAAGTGTAAAAAAAGACCTACCTTGACTTAAAGTGGAAAGTCAGACTGGATTTTGGTAAAGTCATTTCTTGTGATAACTTGGTTACTGTGAATTCTGGGGAGGACCGCTTAAGAAGTGCTTAAGGGTGCTACTAATATTTCCACATGTTTATATAGTTAACTTGTCACATGACACATCATGAATAACAAGGAGATAGATACTTAGATACTTAGCATCATTTTTTTTTTCCTGAACTTCCACCTTGAAGTGTACGTTATGACTCTGACTCTTTTTTCTCTACCTTGAGCTGTGTTAAATTTATGTTATTTTACAAAGCACTTCAAATTCTTTGGGAGAAGGAATAGATACACACATGTGCGTACACACACACACACACACACACACACACACACACACATGCACACTCTCTCTCTCTCCCTCTTTTCCTCTCTGCACCTTTGAGCTCTTCCATGTTCTCTGGTGGCAACTGTTGAGGAAGTGGTCATAGGATGAGGTGGAGAATGAGCATTTGGGGAGGCCTAGATGGCACACATGCTATGACAAGGCCTATGGAGTGAAAGAAAGCTATGTGGTCTCTGCAATATAGAAAGCAGGGGAAAGTTTATATCCAGAACATTTTTTTGAATGCATCTCATTAAAGTTTATAGCAGATCGCTTTTTTTCTTATTCTTTATTGACTCTTCTTATTTTGGCAGAACCTTTCCACAAATCTTCAGCTAATTCACTCTCTACTTTTAAAAGATATCTTCAGAGTTGAGCATGGTAGTGCATGCCTGTAATCCCAGAATTTGGGAGGCTGAGACAGGAGGATCCCAGGTATGAGGATAGCCTCAGCAAGTAGTGAGACTCTCATCAACCTAGTGAGATGCTGTTCAAAATAATAAAATAAAAATAGGGCTAGGGTTTTAGCTTGGAGGTAGAATGCCTCTGTATTCAATTCCTAATGCCACCAAAAAAAGATATTTTCATAAAATACTTGAAATACGTGTTAGAAGAGGAAAAATGATTGATGAATTAATCTTTGGGATTGTGAACTATGTATTTTAGAAGGAATTTGAAATATATATATATGAAATATATTTGAAATATATATATACATATATATATATATATATATATATATATGCGATGTACAGGTTATTGCTGCTCCTTTTTGTCCTCAGTTTTTCAAATTCTGTAATTTCAGGTTTGTAATTATTCTTTGACTTCAGTTGCTTAATAACTTTGTATCTTTAAAGATTTATAAATATGTTAAGACTTTTAGGAATGATGATATTTACTGCATTAGTTTGTAACAAACCCAGAAACCATTGAATATTAATTTAATATGTTGCTTTTCAGGTAATGAATAGATTTTTATCATCAAGAACACCTGTTATTTGTTTTAATTATTAACTATGAGTTTGGGTAAACAAAATTATTTTTGTTTTTTAGCAATTATTTCTGTTATTTGGTGTTAGATGATTATATAATATTGTAATTAATTTATGTGCCAAAGATTTAAAAATAATGTTCAATGTCTAAAAATACATTTAGCACATATTATATATTATAAATTATTTATTATATTCTGAAGTCTAATTAAAAGTTGGACATATACATAGGATTTGGGTTGAAAAATGGCCCTGTGAGACTACAATAGCATAATCCAGAGCTTAGCAAACAATTTTACTAAAGGATCAGGAAGTAAATATTTTGGGTCATAAAAGATCCTGGTCTCAACTACTCAGCTCTGCTGTTAAAGTGTGAAATCAACCATAGTTAATAGCTAGTGTGGTTTTGTTTCTATGAAGCTTTACTTACTCAAACAGGGAGTGGGCTTCAATTTTATCACTGATAAAGTGGAAAGAACAAGGACTTGATGTCCGCAAACCTAAGTTTTAGTCCAGAATACATCACTTCTTAACTTAAGGGTCCTGGGGAAGTTATTATTCTGAGCATCACAACCCTTATTTGTAAAAATATGATTTATAAAAATGCAAATACCTTGCAAAATTATTGTGCAAATGAAATAATAAAACAGTATATGGGAGAAATTGAGCACACTTTCATAGATTGTAATAATAGTTATTATCAAACTCTTCAAGAAAATAATTGCTTTATCAGTATGACATATTATCATTTCATCCTTCATTACTAAATTATTTTAATAATTAGTTTGAAGGATTAGAAGGGATCAAATAAGGTTTTTTAAATTTTACTTATGGCTGAAGAAATTTGACAAATACCTCAAAAGAAAATAATTCCTTTATAAGGATATATTTTTGGCAACTACCATAACTTAATATAAGTTGTTTCTAATTTTTCCTCCCTTTGTGAAATCTTTGTATACAAATTTTCAGTCAATGTACTTTTCTTAGACAAATATTTCCTCAATCACATGACTCAATTATAAACTGAGATTAAAGTTCAAAAGCAGAAAAAAATTATCTTTATACAATGTCAAGTATTGTAAGAATAAGTACAAGAAAATAATGATCTTGAAAATTAATTTTGTTTAATAAGCAATAGTGGTCATCAGTGTGATTGATATTAATTGCTCAACTCACAATAGGGTCACCTTAACAAGTCGAGAAAGTCAACTTAACATGTGCAAAAATTATAAAGCTAAGTCCTCCCAAATCTCAGGTGAAACTTTTGATTTTCCATTCTGCACCCTGGTAAGGTGGTGAGAGACAAGGTGGGTGGTGATGGACTGCCTCATATATCAGCCTTCAAGAGAGACTTAGCTCTGTGTCCTTTCAGCTTTGCTATCTTGCTAGTCACACAGCTACTTGGCACTTATTTTGTAGTATATCTTGTCAGTTAGAGATCACTCAGGAGTTAAAGGCTCATCAATAATTATGATAGCAAAGTACAGGTGATCGGTTCTGTATATAGTAACTTCATTTGGGCTTTCATTAGTCTCTGACTTCAGATATGTTCTATGATTTAACCAAAGGTCAAATTTTCATGTACTACTGAGACAGAAAGGAAAAACCCAGCCAGCCATTAAATAGTTCTTTCCACTAGTATGTTCTTTATAGAAATATAGAGTTCAGGAAGTGTAAATGAGAGATAGAAATGAGAAATATTCTTTTTTTTTTTTTTTTTTTTTTTTTTTTTTTTTTTTT
>PVLC010000973.1:37960-165400 GCA_004027655.1 Graphiurus murinus | reverse complement strand
TTGTAATCCCAGCATTCGGGAGGCTGAGACCTGAGGATCCGGGTTCGCGGCCAGCCTCAGCTACCTAGTGAGGCACTCTGCAACTTAGTGAGACTCGGTTTCAAAATAAAGAATAAAAAATAGGGCTGGGGGTGTAGCTCGGAGGTAGAATGCCCCTGAGTTCAATCCCCAGTACCGCAAAAAAAAAAAAAAAAAAAAAATGTTATGTAGATGGATAGAGAAAATATATAAAGCCAAACACTTACCAACTGGGGTAGCTGTATTAACATAAGATAAAGTAGATTTTAAGGCAAACAGTTTTGTGAAGATAAATAAGATCATTGCAAAATGATAAAAATAAATGCCCACCAGGAAGCTATAAAGAATGGCAAACTAACATGCATCTAACAACATAGCTTCAAAATACATACAGCAAAAACTGAATATATTATAAGGAGAAATCAACAAATGCACAGTAATAGTGGGAAATATTAATGCATCTCTTGTTATTTGACAGATCAGGATGGAAATTTAGTACAGATACAGAGGAACTGAACAATGGAATTAATAAACTTGATCCAATGCACTATGAACCTGACTTTCTAATAAGTACACATTTGCTTTAGGGGAACACAGAACATTTAAACAGTTGACAGGCCTCAAGGAAAGACTCAACTTATCCTGCATACCATCTTCCTAGAGCATAAAAAAGCAAAAACTAATAATAAAAAATACCACAACTCATGTGTTTTGGAAATCTAAAAAGACTTCTAAAAATCATGGGTCAAATAATCCATTAGAAATTACATGAAACTAGCTGGGTGTGGTGGCACACACCTGTAATCCCAGTACTTAGGAGCTGAGACAGGAGGATCGCAGGTTCATGGCCAGCCTCAGCAACAGTGAGGCCCTCCTCATTTTAGTAAGACCCTGTTTCAAAATAAAATAGGGATGAGGGTATAGCTCAGAGGTAGAATGTCCCCCTGGGTTCCATCCTCAGTACCACCAAAAAAGAAAGAAAAAATACATGAAACAGATAGAACATAAAATAGTATATCTCAAAACTTGTAGGATAGTGCTAAAATAATGTTTGAATTACGTAACCTAAAATGCATATATTATGGTGGGGAGAGGAAACCAATAATTAATGAGGTAAGCATCTAACCTAAGTAGAAAAAGGGAGAGAGAAAGAGGGAGGAAGGGAGAGAAGGAGAGAGAAGAAACTCAAAGAAAACAGTAATTAACAAAAGAAAAAAAAGTGAATGGCATGTACATACACACAGAAGTGAGGGAGGGGAGATACTAAAAGAGAATGACCAGGAGCAATTCCAGCAAGCCTAGACAGAAAGAGAAGGTGCACATCAGAAAGAGAAGGTGCACATTCCCTTCAGGAAGGACCTCACAGTGGACACAATGTTTAGGGAGGCAGAAAAATGTCTGAATTTCTTTTAAAATCAGAACACAGTCATAACATAAAATTTTAATATATATTAAATACAGATAGATGATAGAGAGGGAGAGAGGAAGGATCTCATGAAAGTGCAAGTGTTTAGAGCTCACAAAAGTCATTATATGACCCTGGTTCCCTTGAGATTAGATTTTTATTTATAAGTGACAAAAGAGCATGGTGAGGGAAAGTAACTAGATCCGAAGCATAGTTTATAAATTGCACCCAGAAGGTGGACAGCACAAGGACAGGCCGCAGACACTAACAGCAACGGCAGCTCCCACTCACCGAGCACCTCCCGGGTGCTGGGCCTCTGCTAAGTGGTGACACAGGCTGCAGCGTGGTTCCATCTAATCTCCTGATCAGCTCAAGAGAAGGCATTATTCTGATCTCTGTTTTACAAATGAGGACACTGAATCTAAGAATGTAGACACTTTTTAAAGATTTCTGTGGCTGTTAAAGGGAGATAAGACCCAGATTCTGTATGGAGTTAGAGATATGAAGGGGGGTAACACCTGGGCTCCGTGACAGATAATGAGGCTGGTCCTGGCGCTCTTGCAGGAGCCCGTGCAAAAGACGCCAGGGCCTCGTTTCCAGGCAGTCATCACAGTGATCAAAAGGAGGGAAGGAATTTGGGAAACATTCAGGAAATTCCGTCAAAAGGGAAGGGGACAGACCAGAGCCAAGGACAAAAGAAAGAGAAGAACTGAGGGAGACCAAGGTTGCTGATGTGCACAGGCGTGGGAAGAGGGTGAGCGCTAGTCACTCCCTGTGCTGCACAAGGCCTCCATGGGACATTCAGATGGGGTCGGACGTCCAAAACACACCCAGCTGTATACATACAGCCATCCCTCCTTAGCGTTGAGGGGTCAGTTTCAGGACCCTTTGCCAATACCAAGACCTCCAGACGTTTGCGTTCCTTATACAGAACGGTGCACTATTTGCAAGAACAACAAGCTGTCCATACCTTCCTATATATTTCAAATAATCTCTAGATTGCTCATCATGTAAAGTCTATGTAAATATTTGTTAGACCATATTGGGTTTTTTTGTCTGTATTATTTTTGTTGTTTTCCTATTCATGTATTTTTGATTTGCTGTTGGTTAAATTTGCAGTTGTGGAACCCGCAGTTATGAAGAACCAACTGTACAAATTCTCTGCTCTGTATACGTGACCTCTCGCTATATCTGAACCTGCAGACTTCAAGGAATGAAGACTTCAAGAATGAAGAAACATCTTAATAAGAACCAAGTAGGGAGCTGGGCCTGGTGACACACCCCCTGTTATCCCAGTACTTGAGAAGCAGAGACAGGAGGATCGCAGGTTCAGGCAGCAACTTAGTGAGACCCTGTTTCAAAATAAAATAGGGCTAAGGGTTTGGGGTGTAACTCAGAGTTAGAATGCCTCTGGGTTCAATCCCCAGTACCAAAAAAAAAAAAAGCCAGTGGTTAAGCTTCCTGTTGTCCACTCTCTCTGATTATTGTTCAGACTTTAAATTTTTAAAAATGTACTCTAATCACTTTAGAGATGAAGAAACAGAGGCTCAGAAGAATTAATTATCTGACTGTCCAAATAATTAATTAATAATTAATTAATAAATCTGGAGACAGAATAATATATATATTCCCTATCCTGAAAAACATACACACACACACACACACACACACACACACACACACACTGCTCTTTCCAGTATTACATGTTACCCAAGAAATTTTATAGAAAGGAAGGAAGCACCCAGCATTGAAAACATAATGAATATTTATAATTAAATTGTTATACACACTCCCCCTTCCCCATACGGCGGATTGGTATTGGCACTGCTGTTCTCACAAATGGATGTAATGTCAATAGAAGTGTTTCCTTCACTAATCCCTGCCCCCACAAAGAGACTATTGCCATTTTCTTTGAGTGTATGTGTGTGTGCTTTTACTCATTCATCCTGATTTTTCCTCTTCCCTTCCCAGTACTCTCTGACTTTTTTCATAAGCCACAGACTCAGCCCCTATGGTTTTCTTGCCAGAATAAGTCCCAAAGTCTATGGGTTAAATATGGTGTGTCCCCTCCAAAACTTGAGTTAACATTTAACTCTCATTATGAAACATTAAGAAGTAAGACCTTTAAGAAGTAATGTGGTCTTGGCCCTCATGAATGAATCTACCCATTCATGATAATAGACCAATGGACTAACGGGTTACTTCAAGAACAGTTTGGCTATTTCTCTGCCACACTCCTGGCCTCTCACCATGTGCTGCCTGGCACCCCTTGGAACTCTGCCAGTCAGAAGGCCATCACCAGATGCAGCCCCTCAACCCTGGACCACATCCAGGAGCCCAAATAGACCACTTTTCTTTATAACTCACCCAGTCTGTGGCGTTATGTAATTAGCAACAGAAAACAGACTGAAGACACCCAGGCTCAGGGAAGGAGAGGATCCAGAATGGGGCAGAATGAGCCTTAGACTTAAATCAGCAGCTTTCATGGAAAACATCTGATTCTTCCTCTTATGTCATCTGTGTGGTGTGGTTAGCATGTCTTTTTCTTCTCTTGATGACATAGCATTTCTTTTGTTTGCTCTAAGTAGATAGCTTCTGATCTCAAGCCATTAAATTCCACCTTACAGCTAAAGTACCTATCAGCTGCCTTTGCCCACCTGCTCCCCAGGGCAGCCTTCCCAGTGCAGACCAAGAGGCCAGGGAGGGAATTTGTTATAAAAATCGGACAGAAATTAAGACTAGGAATGCATGCAAATCCTACCAAGGACACACAGGGATCAATGGTTCCTAATGAGAGGGGTTTCTCTCTCTCTCTCTCTCTCTCTCTCTCTCTCTCTCTCTCTCTCTCTCTCTCTCTCTCTTTCTGTGGTGTTATTTCTTCCATTATGAAAGGCATCCACTTAGCATCCTCAAAAAAAGATCATCCCTCACAGTGCAATGTGACAACTACGAATTATATATTTCTTGGTCCATGTGCTCCCATTTTCCCCCCAATTTCATCTGCCAGAAAGGTGCAACAAAGCAGCAAAAATTTTCCCTGGCATTTTAATGTGCTTACTTAGCAGGCCTCAGAAACTCTTGGCAAAGATAAATAAGAGTCCAAGTCCATGGGAAAAAAAAAAAGCTCAAGTGGGTCTCAGCCAGGAAAATTTACCACTGGAGCAAGTTGGATGACACCATGTACCCGGGGAAGCTTCTTTTCTGAAAGTGACCCCTGCTAATTCATTCGCCAAAAGCAGTTGGCGCCTCTGCAGACAGATATGGATGTGTGGGCATGGAAGTCACAACCGCCGAGGGAAGGAGAAGCAGCAAAAAGGGGGCGAGGGAAGAGAACGGGGTGGCTGCTGGCATCAGGCCTGAGAAGGCTGATCATTGCTTTCTTCTCCTTCAGGGGCCGCCTCCTGAGTCATCTGGGCCTCTTGCATTGGTAGGCAAGAAGTTAGAGATAAAGGGAGGAAACATAGGTTGAGGTCAGTCGTCTCATGGCACCTCCACCAAAGAATCTTCATGCTTCCCTCCAGATTCATTCTCCGTCCTTTCTCCCTCTACTACACACCCCAGAAGGGAGCTCTGTTTTGATAGTTCAAACAGTCTCCCGCCCGCCCTCCAGTGTTGGATTGGGGTCCACCAACAGGAGGTACCTTGAAGAGACTGATGGATGGAAAGAGAGATATCGAGGTGCACTCCCCAGCCCCCTCTCTTTTGGGCTGTGGTTTGGTAGAGGATGCAATCATCCAGCCCCCAGGTGATATCAAGCATCTGTCTCCTAGGGTTACAGTTGCAGTAACCCTTACATCCCCTTAGCCACGCCCTTTTCTGGTCCCATTCCCTGTTGCTAGCCCTAGGATAGCAGCCAACCCATGTCTTTGCTTGCTGGTTTCCCTTAACTCTGCCCAAACCTTGGTAAATATGTTGCCAATCTATCCCTCAATCGCCCCTTCTAAGTGTACAATCTGTTTGCTGCCAAGATCCTCGCAGATAGAGCATCCTATCACTGCTGGGCGACTTCTCCCAAGGGTGCCATGTCTCTTTAAGGGCAAAGATGTGGTCACTCATGCCCAGGGCCTGACACACAGGAAGTTCTTAACAACTGCTGAGTATGTAGCTGAACAGAGACTAGATCCAGAGATGCAACTTGAAGCCGTATGTCACAAACTGAATAGCTGGTTTGAAGAATGAAAATTAAATATCCATGAGAAACCCATCTCATGGGAGAAAGAGGTTACAGCTAAACATTGTAATATAGTTATGCTCATAAAAGAAGAAGAGAATCTACACTAATGAATGGCACCGGGAAATCAAGCCTGAAAAAGGTCATTGGAGGTGGCAGAGAAAGGGCGCCGGTGACCTTTGAGACAGCCACTGTCTGTGTTTTCGGGGTGATAAAAGAAATGAGGCAGGAAGTGAGGCTGCCTCTCAGTAAGGAGGCCTGGATGGAGCAAGCAAAGACCGTGAGCTAACAAGTACATCTTATCCCAGCAATAACCAACTAGAATACGTAATGTTAAACGCAATCTATTATTTATAAAATAGCAAACACCACAGTCTACCTAGAAATAACCAATAAAAAGAAGATTAGAAATTTGACTAAATGGAATAAAATAAGACGTATATAACTTGGCAAAGGAAGGCATGTTGTTGAATTGAAAGATGGAACATCATGAAGATACAATAATGCAAAACACAATTTCTCCTTTTAAAGTGTGGGTTTAACATAATTCCAAGTGGGATTTTCTTTTTCTGGATGATAACAAAGTGTTCTAAAATTAACCTAGAAGAATGCAGTGGTTAAGAAAAACTGACACTTATTTTTATTTTATTTTTATGCTCTTATTGGTGCATCGTAATTACTGTAGTGAGGTTCAAAGTGACACAGCATACATGCACATATCCCTTGGTGTATTTCCCTCCATATCGCACCCTGCCCTCCCCTTACCTCCCCAAACATGTTAGTGAGAAGGTAGTGATACCTTCATATATGACATAACACTATTTGCAGGCATTTTTGAAAAGAAGAGAAATGAAGGGGGCTGCCCTATCCAATATTAAGTAGGAAATAAAGCAATAACCATTAAAGTGGTGTGATCATTGGGAGGAAATTTATATCTATGCTGGGAGGTGAGGCTTTAAAATATTTCTTTTTCTCAGAGAGTCATCCAATTTTCCAAGCATTAAGTAATAAAAATAACCCTGGCTTTTGAAATGTTAGAAATTTCCTTCCGGTGCCGTGGAGTCAAGGATGACTTCTTGCACATCTCCTGTGGATGATGAGGCAGCTCCATCCATCTATCCCACACGGAGCCCAGAAATCCTCAGAGGTTCCTGTGCTTGATAACCGATCCCCAAGAACAAATCACTCTGCCCACATCTGTCGCAGATGCAGCCCAAGCCACAAAGGCTCCATCGCAGCAGCAAAATAAAGAGCCCAGGTTGTAAATCAACCTCCAAGCTGCCTTCCCACCTCCTCCTTACAAGTAAGGACATAATTTTCTTCGGGATTACAGTTTAAACTTATGAGTTTACAGATAACCAGCATTATTCTTCCAGAAATAGGGATGGTACTCACAACAGACACACAAACTCTAGGATAGATGGAGACTGCAGTGGTATGCAATCCGGTGCCCTGTCAACTCATAAAGCTCTTTGTCATTTCAGTAGCCACAGTCCAGCATGGAGCAACCACACACACACACACACACACATGCACACACACACACGCACACACACACACGCACACGCACAGCTGGCATGTTGTGTGACCTGTCTTCAGTTGGAACCCAATTCCTCCTGAAGACCCCAGGGATATCCCACCCTATACTAAAGCATTTGGAAGTTGATAAAACTTACAACCAGGAAGTCACGACCATAATCTTAACAGCGAGCAACAATTCCAGGTCTATTCCTGGCCAACTTCCATGTACTCTGGGGAGAGTGAGAAGCCTTCTCTCAGAAGCATGATAATAGGTAAAAAGGGAGACACCTGGAAATGGGGCGCACCCTTCTAGCTCACGACGTACTGAGGAGCTCTGATCACTGAGATGGAGAGACCATGGAACAGGGAGTGACAGAGCAAGGGAACAGAAAAGTTCATGGGGAAATATTGCCAAAAAAGAGGATAGCACCATTTTGGATACAAATAGAAGTGATAATAAATTCAACTGACAAATGTTTATTAGATACAAAGCACCATAATAAGCACTTTAATATATTTGCTAAATATGTATGTGTTAAATATATATTTTAAATTCACTTAATTCATACATATGTATGTGTATGTACATATATATGTGTGTGCATATATAATACACATAATATTTTTAAATACATTACACAAATTACTTTTCTTTTTTTAGTGCTAGGGATTGAACCCATGGCCTCATGTGTACTAAGCACATACTCTAGCACTGAGCTACACCCCCAGTCCTCAAATGACTCTTACTATTGTCTATTACCGTACCTCTTGACTCTGTTCCCTCCTCTCTGCTTCTGCCCCCACTCGGAGAAGCTCCTATCATCCCCTGCTTGAGTTACTGCAGTCAACTCCTAACAGTCTTCAGAGTGAGTTTTCTAACATGCAAACCTGATTGCCGCTTGTTTGTTTAAAAGCCTTTAGTCCCTTTGTGCTGCCTATGGAAACACACAACGTTGCTCACCTAGACTCCCTGCCCAGCCTCATCCCTGCCTCCCCTCCGGTGCATCCTTTGTTCCCTCTGTCCCTGCCTCCTTCTGATGCTTCTGGAACACCACTGACCCCCAGTGCGGCCTCCAGTCATCTCTGCTGCTCAGCACAGCCCTGCAAACCCTTTGTGAACACCGCCCAACCCAGAAGGTCAAATGCTGCTCCGCAGTGGAAATCTGAACCACAGCATCACCAATATAAAACTCCACCTGCCCTTGACTGTCCACTTCCGTACGCATAGGCCTCTTGCAAACAGGAATGAACCTTTGTGTCTTACATATGACCTGGCATACAGCAAGCACCTCATAAATGCCGTGCACATGGATGAGTGGCCGAGGGAATAAATGAGTAGATCAGTGAATCAGTGCTGGGCCGGACAAATATATCATCCTGTTCTAGTGTTTATATAAAAATCTCCTGGTGACATGTCAGAAACTGCAAGCATTGCTTCATGAATTCACGTCAAATCATTATTGATTCTCCAGTTCATATATTACTATGATGATCTTGATGGTTTTTGACAACTGCATTATTATGATGATTCTGACATTTTCTATCCTGTATCTTCTGTGCTTCTCAGACATGGGGTCCAAAGGTTAAGTTAGCCTTAATATCTTGAACCAAGACTTAAGAGTTCAATTGCATCAACTGCCTCTTGGTGGAAGTGAATAGAATATTCACTAAGTATAAGGACAATAGTAAACCTGTGGTCCAATGTAGAATCTCAAATTGGAAGGAGGGACAGATCAGCCAGCTCCCTGTCTCATCTGGTGCAGGATTCGAGACAGCTGACCATGTAGTTTGTGCTGTATTCTTCCAGGAGTGAAGAGCTCACAACCTTGCAGGCCAGTACCATAAACCATTTCTGGTTTACAGCTCAAATAGATAAAAACTCCCAAAATGTATAGCTTTGTTTCTTCTAGCCAATAATCTTATTTCTCTCTTATACATCTATCATGCAAAGAATTACACTTCCATATAATTTTCAAAAATCTCAAGACATTATCATGACCTATTCTTACATCCTCTCCTTTCAAGGTTAAACACATCCACTCCTTCAACCATTTTAATATGACAATGTCTTAAAACTTTCCATAGTTTCACCATCAGCTCAGGGTACTATAAAAAAAAAAAAGCACAGATTGGGTGCCAAAAGCCACAGACATCTATATCTCTCTGCTGTGGAAGCTGCAAGTCCAAGATCAAAGCGATGATAGCCTTGGTTTATGATGAGGGCCCTCCTCATGGCTTACAGGTGGCCGCCTCCTTCCTAGATCCACACATGGCAGAGTCCTGTGTCTTTTCTATGTGTGTATTCTGGGGATTGAGCCCAGGGCCTCATGCACACTAGGTATGTGCTCTACTACTGAGCTACACACCCAGCCCTTTATCCCTCTTATAAGGATACTAATCCCATTATGGGGCTCCACCTTCATGACCTCATCTAAACCTAATTACCCACCAAAAACCTCACCTCCAAATACCACCCTATTGGGGATTAGGGCTTCAACATTTTAATTTTGTGGGGACAAAATTCAATTCATAGCACATGGTCATCTACTGTTGGATTCTGTCCTAGAAGACAAAACAGTGACTAATAGGTCTCTGCATTTGTGCATCTCCCCAAGCCCAGAACACTAGAGGTACATTTTTGTCCATTAGCTGAACTGTTCCGTGCAGCATTTGCAGTTCCAAGAGATATGAATCACTGTTATGTGCTTGAAGTGCCTTTGGAACAAACTGTCCATAAATTTTCAAACTGCAGTTTTATTCAAAATGACATGTCTTACATGTATTATGAACTTTATACTTCCTGAAATCTTTCTACAAAGATTATTTAATTTGATCCTCAGAGAATCCTGATCCACATTTAGCAGGTAAGAACACTGAGACCCATCAAGGATGAAGAATGTTCCTAAGACCACTGAACAGAGATCTAGAACGTGGGACCCTGTATTTCAAGCTGCTCAGCACCCCTTAAGAAAATGAACTCTTCCAGGGCATGGTGGCACGTACCTATCATCCCAGTACTTGGAAGACTGAGACAGAAGGATTGCACGTTCCAGACCAGCCTCAGCACCTTAGCAGGGCACTAAGCAACTGAAGCAAGACCATGTTTCAAGACAAAAAAAAAAAAAAAAATTGTTTTTAAAAATAAGGGTTAGGGGGCATAGTTTGAAGATAGAAATCTCCTGAGTTTAATGTATTCCTGTCCCCTACCAAAAAGAAGGAAGGGAGGGAGGGAGGGAGGGAGGGAGAGAGGGAGGAAGGAAGGAAGGAAGGAAGGAAGGAAGGAAGGAAGGAAGGAAGGAAGATGCAATCTCAAATTTGCTGTCACTGTGATGAGGATAAAAAAGGCCTGAGTCTCACTCTCAGTGCCAAACACCGGCACAAACATCCCTCTGTGTGGGGAGGTGATAAACATACATCTCTGGCTTGGTCTGGCTGCCAACATGCCCGAGTGGGTAGGTGAAAGAATATTTCTAAGAAAATAAAGAAGAGCTTGGCGACCATCAGGGCTTGCTTAGAGCAGGCAGATGAAAGGCATTTGTCATACAGGTTAATTGTATCACTTAGCCTCACATCACTTATAAAACTACACCAACGGAGAAAAAAGCTGACCGAGGGATGGGTGGGAAATATGCTGAATTGAAGAAAGCTCCCTGCCGTGACCCGAGAAATCTGCAGGCCTCAAACATGTGCATGAAGCTGCAGACCAGGCCGTATGCGCCTTCACTCAACACCTAGCAGCTCCATCAGCTTTCAGAGGAAATTCCCTCTCCTCTCCTCCCCTTCCCATGCCCCCAGCCTGCCTTCTGGAACTTCTTCCCTAATGAGAGGCGCTATGGAAGGACAATGAAGGTTGAAGGTTGGCCACACTAATCTTTACCAGTTCTGCAAAAGGCATATAAATTTCTATTACTATACATGTAGACCCACAGATTTCGAGTGACAATAATTCTGGTGACATAGGTTAAGCATCCCTAATCTGAAAATCCAAAACGCTTCAAAATTTGAAACCTTTTGAGCAGCAACATAATGCTGAAATATTCTCAGATTTGGGAGCATTTCACATTTTGACTTTTTAGGACAAGTATGCTCAATGGGTAAAATGTATGCAAATATTCCAAAATCAAAAAAAAAACTGAAATATGAAATACTTCTGGTTCCAAGCACATAAGAAAAGAGATATGCAACCTGTATCACAGGGGGTAAATGACGAAATCAGAATAAGGAAGACTAAGGCAAAAGAAAAATGAACCACCCTAGGAAAATGTTACAACCTACCTTATCCCCAAAGTCATCAGCATCACACACACACACACACACACACACACACACACAACCACTTTAATTATAGAACCTAGAAACAATAAAATACTTATTCTAAAAGACCGCTCCTGAAGCAACACAAATTTTAAACAAATATCCATTGTCTCATAAAAAGACCCTGTTGGCAAGATTCTACTTACAAGTAAATTTCCTCCTTTAAGCACCTCTCTGAGGTGATACATTCGATTTGTGTTCAGAAACTATATACTCTCTGCCCTCTACATCCATGGGAAGAGTTTTAAAGTTGAGCTAGACCATTTCTCTGGGCAGAGTGTACTTCCCACCCCTTGACTTTGGGCTTGGCCATGGGACTCTCTGGCCAACAAGATCTTAGTGGATGTGGTATGAGCCAAGGCTTCATATGTTCCTGGGTTGCTGGTTTGGGCATTTTCATCCTGGCATTGTCAGGACAACATGCTTTAGGACGCTCACTGGTCCAAGGAGGATGAGTGACACATGTAGCAGCCGGATCTAAGCTGTGGATTAGAACCAAGCCCAGTTGAATTCAGCCCAGGTCAGTCAAACCTCAGCTTATCGAAAAGAAAGAGAAGCTTCAAGAATAACTCTCTTTTACTTTTTGCCCCAAGTAACAAAAAATGTGAGGTATTGATGTCGTTTATTAAGATGGAGAAGTGGGGAAGAAATGATTTGGGGTAAGAAAGACGGTGACAGATAATCCAGAGCATGATTGGGACATATTCAATTGTAGATGTCTATTAGCTGCCTAATGGAGCTGTCAGGTGTATATGACACAGAGTTCAGGAAAGAGGTCAGGTTTAGAGTTATAAAATTGGGGTTCATCAGTATCTAAAAGCAATTTACAGAAAAGTTCTCTGAGGAGAACACATAGGTAGTAGAAATAAACAAAGAAAAAGTAAGTCTAAATTTTTTAGCCTTGGGCACTCCAACAAGTAGAAGCCAAAAAGAGAAGGGTTAAGTAAAGAAAACTAAGAGGAATGTAGAAGGAAAACTTAGAAATGGTAGAGTCCAAGAATTGACCATTGGATTTGACCATTCCAAAGCAGGTGATAATCACAAGATCCATTTCAAAGAACCAAAGCCTAGAGTAGGTTTAATAAGAGGGTAAAGAGGAGAGAGTCACAGGTACAAAGATGTGGAACTGCTTCCATTCCAGCAATCATAGCAGAGAAACAACACCTGGACAGAAAAACAACAGAAAACAAGGTTCAGCAAGCTCAGGATGTGGTTCAAGCATCAGCATAAAGCAAAGGAGTCCAAGAATTGGGATCTTAGGGCCTGCTCTGCTGATGGCCTCCGACAAATGCCTTCACAGAGCTCACACATGTCAAATGGAGATGCAAGGCAAAGAAGATCTAAGATCCCTCACAACCCTCGGATTCCATGCTCCTCTCCCTGCAGCTCCATTTTGAAAATGTGTAACAGAATGAGGACCTAGAAGAAGGCACATCCATCAATAAACAAAAATGTGGAGTGGAGTCACATGCCTGCATCTCTGAAACTGATAGCTTCCCAAAGGACTTCATTACAGAGGTTTTGTGATTCCATATGACCTGTATAGATGGGAAATTATGAGGTCCCAACACTGGATTAAAACCTTGGAGCACTGTGGCATCACAGAAAACTAAACTTCCTTATTTGGGTTCCCGAATACAGCAATCTAGATGTTGGTTTAAAACCTCTCCACCAGATTGGATTTTAATCCAATTTCTTGGAGAATCAATGAGCTCAGCAGATCCACAAAGAATACACCAAAACTCAGATTCCCAGGAGGGCCACTCCAATCCTTGAGCTAACATCACAGTGGACAGCCTCCACATTTTTGCCAATCTGGAATCTGGCCTCAGAATAAACACAGGGAGAGTACAAACTCAAGATGCTCTGGAGCAGCCCACTCCATCAGGCCCATTTTAAATGTGCTCTAAATAGAGGCGACGTCTGCTTCATGATCACAACTTCTGCATATCGGTCCTAATTCTGCCTGTGAACACCCAGGAGAAGCTGGTTCCTCAGAGCTCTGTGTGCTCGATCCCCAGAGCAGGGGCCATCGGCTGACCAGATTTCGCAATCTTCCCTCTTCCCCAGTTCAACCGCCCCACACCTTCCTCTAGGTTCCCTGTGACTTTAGTTCCTTCCCTTGCTAAAGTTCCCAGATGGAAAAAAAAAAAAAAACAGGCCTAGTGGAGATAACTATTCCATGGAGAACCATTCAACCCTGTCAACCCTGTCTCTTGCCATGATTAACGGACCCGCCCCGCCTACCCTGCAGGCTGCAGCTTCATGCAGGTGAACTCCTCAAACAGATGGGATGTGTCACTCCTTGAGAGAGAGGCACTAGGATACAGCAGGACAAAAGAGAATGCACGCACGTCTGCATTCCAGTTATCTTCCACCTCTGAGAGAATGACCTTGAGGGCCGTAGTTTGTGGAACACTCTATGGAAAACATCCTGAATGCACTGTTTCTGGCTGGAGGAGATCTGAAAGGCTTTGGGGGATTAATGACCTGCAGCACATGGACATCCTAAGAGGCCACACATTGAAATGCTGGCTTCCATCTCAAAAGAGCTGCAGTGAATGTACAGGGAAAGAATGTCTATCACTCTTCCTTCTAACACCTGGCCACTCTCCCTGGCATGTGCAGGTTAAGCCAGGCCAGGGTCCAATCCCTCGGCGGTGGTAAATTGTACATCTTAAAAGGGTGAATTTATGATATAAAAACTTTGCTAAAAATAATGGAAAAAATAAAAACAGAATTTGAATGGAAAATAATAAGGGCTCCTTGTCATTCTTTTGTATCTTTCCATGAGAGTGTGTGTGTTTGTGTGTGTGTGTGTGTGTGTTACTAGGTATTAAATCTAGGAGTGTTGGGCCCTACTGCAGCTGCCCGAGTCTAGCAGAGCCAAGGTTTCTACCTCAGAACTAGAGATGTCTCTTGTCCTAATTCTCCATCAATCTATCCATCCACCCGTCTAGTCATTCCTTATTTATCTAAAGTTTCACTCTACTTCCTTTCTGCTGCACAGTTCTCTGTTATAGTTATCCTGCCTGAGTCAAATAAATTAGAAGCGGTTTTCTGTCATGGTCACACACACACAATTTTCTGTTCTCCGGGAACAATTAACTACTATACCTTTTCCACTCCATTGTCTGCAAAGTAATAGATTACAGGCAAAAAATATGTATTTCAGCTGTGTTTGATTTCAGAAAGATAGAAAAAGTCATTGTCTCTATGAAGATGAAAGGCAAAACCTGCCTCCATCCCCTGCCCCTAATGGCTAATGGTGAGCCGAAATTAAATAATCTTTTTCAAAACCCATTAGAGGGAAGAGGTTTTTTTCCAAGCAGACAACCTAGTGAGCTCCTCATGAATTTTCCTGACATCTCACATGACAAAAATGTCCCCTTTAATCCCCTCCCAAGGCTAACAACTGTAGCAACTCAACCCTTCACATTTAATTTCCTTTTAAAACCAGGTTTCTGAAGGGGCTAGGCATCCACAACAGTGGTTATTCTGGAAGGACTCCAATGAGCAATAACTGCCTGGAACCCAATATGTAATCATTGTTATGCAAATTTCCTTCCTAGCGAGAAACTCTGAGTCAATATACATTTTCTCCCAGACCAGTTTTCTCTCTCCCCTAATTAGCTTTTACTGAGCTATGGCTCGCCATTTTTTTTTTTTTAAGGTCAAAAGTCCCCTTTACAGGATATTCACCTGATACAGTGAATATTTTCTTCTCAAGGGCTGCTTTCGTTCTTGATAATTATTCTTTCCTAAAGAGAAAGGAGCACAGTGTGTTTGCTAATGTGTCTTTGTTGGCACTGGACAGTTGGCCATGCCGCAGGAGAACCTTTGCTCTTCCCTTATTACCCTTTTTCATTTGCTCTTTCAAATTTCAATTTACTGAAAGAGTGTCTTTCCAACACTCAGAGAGATCCCTGGAGGGAAAACATACCGGGAAGACACAGCCTTGACCTCCTGGAATTTACAGTCTAGACAGGGAGCTGAGATATACCCACACTGCTTAGGTGGTAAAAATATAGTCCCCTGACAATACTTTTTATGATGATGCACAGAGTTGAGAGCTCAATATGGGTTTTGAATAAAATATTCATGTCCACAATCTACAAGGAATCTAGTTCAACAAGTGTAAAAGTATTTGTGCTTCTCCACTTCCTGGGCTCTGAGTTGGGATTTCATAAGCCTTTCCTTGGGGAAGAGCCTCACTTTCCAAGCCACCATGCCCTGCGCTAGTGAGCCCAGCCGGGGAGACACGAGACAAGGGTGCAGCCAATGGAACGGAAAGTAAAAGATCCATGCACACCTTCAACAGAGATAGACTTACTGGGCACAATTGCTGAGTCCTAGATCTAGAGATTTAGCCGTAAGTAAGTAACACAGACATGATTCCTGAGGACCTTCTGCCCCCATAGCCTAAAGGGGGGATGGATTAATTATACTCAGCCCTTGCTAGAGTCTGAATCTGGAGTGTCCACCCAAAACTTCGTGTGTTGAAGCCTGGTCTTCAGTGCTGCACAATTCAGAGGTGGGGCATGGCTGGAGGAGGGAGTCAGAGTCAGCCTCTCTCTCTCTCTCTCTCTCTCCTTGGCTGCCCATGAGCAGAGTAGCTTTCCTTCGACACACCCACCACGATGTTTTGGGCTTGGTGTCAGCCAATCATGGCCTGAACCTCTGAAACTGTGAGCCAAATAAACCTTTCCCCCTCTGTGTTGTTCTTGCCTGGCATTTTGGTCACAGTAACAAAAGAGCTGACAAATAACAGCCCTATATATGTGCAGGTGCAGCACCCACAAACTCAACCAACTGCGGGGTGCATATACTCACAAATAAAATTGTGTCTGTATTGAACAGGTACAGACCTTTTTTCCTTGTCATTGTTTTCTAAACAATATACCCACCATTTACATAGCATTTACATTGTATTAGGTATCAGATGTAATGTAGAGTTGATATAAAGTATACAGGAGGATGTGCATAGGTTTTGTGCAAATATGTCATTTCATAAAATGGACTTGAGCATCCATAGAACCTATTCCTCGCGGATACCAAGGGACAACTGCATACAAGTAAATCATTTCAGTCAGGTAAGAGCAACAAATGAGGAGTGAAGCATGCCAGGAGAGCAGGTGACAGGGCTTACTGGAGGTTTCTCTGAGAAAATGAATTAAACTGAGATTTCACAAGTGAAGAATTGATGGGACATGTTAAGCAATTGACTGATGCTGGTGGGAAAAAGGAAGTCCCTCCTGACCTGAAACCTTTTATTTATTTATTTATTTATTTATTTATTTATTTATTTATTTATTTATTTATTTATTTATTTATTTTGTGCTGGGGATTGAACCCAGGGGTATTCTACCTCTGAGCTATACCTCTAGGTCCTCCTCTTTTTTTTTGAAACAGGGTCTCACTAAGTTGCTAAGGGTTTTGCTAAACTGCTATGGTTAGCATCAAAGCTGTGATTTTCCTGTCTCAGCGTCCCAAGTCCTGGAATTACAGTCTGAACCTTCTTCTTAATGGCACTTAAAACCTGGACTGAAATATGCCCCTTCAAAATTCCCTCAGTGAAGATCTAACCCCCAGAACCTCTGAATGTAAAACCATATTCAGAGATAAGGCCTTTAAAGAGGTGATTAAGCTAAAATATGGCCTTGCTTGGGATGCTAGTGCTGGGACACAATGCTTCTATCAACCATGAGGAACAGAATATAACCAACTGGGAAGAGAACCACACAGCAGGCACTCTGAGCCTGGGACCTCTGGCCTCTGGGACCCTCCTTAAGTAAATGGTAAACATCTTCTTAGTTTCACACGCTGCTAAATATTCTGTTATTTGCAAATAAATGCAAGCAGGCACATAGAATGTGGCGTGACAGTTACTAAGACGAAGTCATTAAAGACACAGAGGCACGAGTCATGGCTTCCTTCATAACGACTGAGAGAAATTTCATTAAGTTCTCAGCACTGGGCAGGATTGTGCTGTTTCTGACTTTGCTTTATCCTAGAGCCATGTGCCATATGGATGGTACTCCCCTTTTTTTTTTTTTTTTTTTTTTTTTTTAATCTTGCTACTGGGGATTGAACCCAGGAGCATTTTACCTCTGAGCCAAATCCCCAGCCCTATTTTTATTTTTTGTTTTTGAAACAGTGTCTCGCTAGGTTGCTGATAGTCTTGCTAAGTTGCTGAGGCTGCTCTTGAACCTGCCATCCTTCTGACTCAGCCTTCCATGTACTAGGATTATAGGCATGTGCCACCAAGCCTGGCTGGATGATACTTCTTTCTTGGTGTTGGCTAGTGGAAAACACAGATCCAAATTTGGGCCGCAAGCATACTGAACTTTACAGCATCCCCAACTTATAATCACTGAGGCTTCAGCCTCAATCTTCCTTTACTCTTTATCATGAATTCTTTAACATATTAGTATAATATAGCCGGGCGTGGTGGCACACGCTTGTAATCCCAACATTTGGGAGGCTGAGACCAGAGGATCCGGGTTCGTGGCCAGCCTCAGCTACCTAGTGAGGCACTCTGCAACTTAGTGAGACTCGGTTTCAAAATAAAGAATAAAAAAAAAAAAAATAGGACTGGGGATATAGCTCGGAGGTAGAATGCCCCTGAGTTCAATCCCTAGTACCGCAAAAAAAAAAAAAAAAACATATTAGTATAATATAACATTGTACATTTATAAGTGTGGTGGTTAACTTTGTGGGTATTAACTGAATTGGACTCAGAGATGCCAAAGGAATTGGTAAATCATTATTCTTGGGCGTGTCTGTGAGAATGTTCCCAGAGAGGACTGACCTGTGGATTGGTGAAGTAAAGAAGACCCATCCTGAATATGGGCAGCATGTTCAATCTGGCAGGAGGCTCAGATGGAAGAGAAAAGCAGAAGAAATGTGTGCATGCATTCAGTCTCCCCCCCCACACACACACACACACTTCCTTTTCCTATCAGTTCTTTCTCTGGCAAACCCTAACTGATACAATAAGAGTACTTCTCCAGGATGTAATGTGTATGCTGTCTCAAATCAGTTTTGAATTTAGTAGGTGAATAAATATAGATAAAAGGGCATTTTGAGGAGCTCTACGGGGTACATGACACACAAAGTCTATACAAAGGTCTCGAGAGCCCAGATGAAGGTCTGGCTTTCTCTGCATGGCGGGGGCTATGGCCAGCTTCCCCGAGGAGGTGACATTTGAATGGCAGTCTGCAGGGAGGGTGCCAGGGCACAGAGATTCTTGAGCACATTCCTAGCAGAGGGAAAGGCACGTGCCTCCAATCCCAGAAGGGAGAGGTGAATAGGATGGAGAGAAGTTCCTATAGAGTGTGGCAAGACAGACAAGAATTGGATTGCAAACAGTCCTGGATTTTAGTCTCTGGGTCACGGGAATCCATGAAGTGCTTTGAAACAGAACAGGTCTGTGTTCGACTGTATGAAGATGATTGTGACAAAAGTCAGAAAAATGACAATGAGCCAGGCATGGTGGTGCATGCCTGTCATCCCAGTACTTGGGAAGCTGAGACAGGAGGATCACAGGTTCGAGGACAGTTTCAGGAACTTGGCAAGACCCTTAGCAATTTAGCAAGATCTTGTTTCAAATTAAAAATAAATAAATAAAAATAGGGTAGGGGTATTGCTTGGGGGTAGTATTCCCCTGAGTTCAATCCCCAATACCGAAAAAAAAAAAAAAAGACAACAAAGGAGAAAAGACCAGGTGGAAGGTGAAAATGACAATTGTCCAAATCTGATCCAAAAGGACCTGAGCTCACAGAAATGATGGGTAGAGAAAGGAAAGATACCCCAAAAGCAGAGTTGAGAGGAGTGGACAGTTAGCACTCCCCAACACTCATCACACCCATTCACTCATCCCACCTGCTTATCAATCTCCTCCGCGTGTATTACAGTGCTGGAGATCTGGCAAGTTTCCTAGGGAGAGGGAGAGGAGGCTCTCAACCTATTCTCAGAGATAGACAAGTTTCAGGGAAGCCTTACAAGGAAAGAATACTGCAAATATAAATATGAAATCAAACAGGGAGATAGATATCTTTTCCTCTTTTTTTTTATTTGTGTGTGTGTGTGTGTGTGTGTGTGTGTGTGTGTGTACGCGTTACTGGGGATTAAACCCAGGGGCATTCTATCTCTGACCTACATGCCAGCCCTATTTTATTTTTTATTTCCAAACAGGGTCTTGCTAAGTTGCTGAGGCTGCCTCAAACCTGAGATCCTCCTGTCTCAGCCACCTAAGTACTGGGATTACAGGCATGTGCCACCATGCCTGGCTGGGGGACTAGATTTAATACAGAATTTTCAGCAAAATTATATTCATATTCCCTCCCTCCCTCCTGAGAAAGGCACAGAGCTCTTGTCTATCGGCCCCTGTGCCTCTTGCAAGCAGTTCCATAAAAGTCAGTGCCTAGGAATGAATGTGGAAGCAGAGCAGTCTGGGCATTGGGAGGACCCTCAAAATAAGGGTGAGGTCACGTCCTGCCTCCATATGGCCTGGAACCCAGACCGTCCACACCGCAACGGATGTTTCATTCTTCCTCTGTGAAGATCCTTAAAGGTTTGACAAATATGAGTCACCAGGACAAGAATAGCACCATTCCTGAATAGCAGGCAGTTACGTACTTGGTTTCTCTGTTCCTACTCACCACCTGGTCACGGTACCTTCAAAATGCCTGCCCCCACACAACCAAGTTCCCTCTGACCTGGGCCCTGAGATTTCCCTGGACTGGAGGAAATGGGAACACAAGTCACCCCAGATCAGGCTCACCTCGCACCTGCTCCGAACCCCCTCTCCCAAAGGTCTCCATGGAGCTGCTTCCTCATAACTGTGAACTGAATTTCCCAACGCAGTGACCGTAGACTCTGCAAGCCAGATGATTACACAAATGAAATGGGGGAAATGCTTCAAACATAAGCATTGTTCCATTCTAAAAATATTGTTCTAGCCGGGTGTGGTGATGCATGCCTGCAATCCCAGTACTGGGAAGGTGGAGACAGGAGGAGTGCAGGTTGGCTGCCACCTTCAGCAACTTAGCAAGGCGTTCAGCAACTTAGTGAGAACCTATTTTGAAATAAAAAATAAAATTGGGCTGGGGGTGTAGCTCAGAGGTAGAATGTCCCTGGGTTCAATCCCCAGTACCACAGAAAATAAATAAATAAATAAATAAATAAATAAATAAAAATGTCATTCTTGCCAAAACCCATTAACTTCTCATTTTCAAGTCCCTTCCACCAAGTACACTTTACAGAGTACTTTAATAGACATTTCCACTTCCAACAAATCTTCCTTGACCGTATCCACTCTGTGCTCTTTTAAGACCTGTCTCTCTGCTGGCACCTGCTAAGCTGTATAATTTTCTGTTTACATGCCTGTCTCCACCAATAGACCGTGGGTTTCCTCTCATGGCACGTACTGAATCTTATTATCTCTACACCAGCACCTAGCACAGTATTGCATATGTAACACACATTTTAAAATGTGACACAAAGCTGGGTGTGGTGGTGTACACCTGTAACCCTAGTACTTGGGAGATTGAGACATAAGGATTGCAGGTTCGAAGCCAGGCTCGGTAACTTAGCAAGGCCCTCCGCAACTTAGTGAGACCCTGTTTCAAAATAAAATAGAACTGGGAGTGTAGCTCAGAGGTAGAATGCCCATGAGTTCAATCCCCAGTACCACACACAGAAAAAAATGTGACATAATTCACAATGAGATATCATCTCATAGCCAATAAGATGGCAAATAACAAGTGCTGGCGAGGATGTGGAGAAGTTGGCATCCTTCTGCACTGCTGATGCGAATGTAATGGGTGTCGTGGCAAACAGGATGGTGGTTCCCCCAGAACACTGAATCTAGAATTACCACATGACCCAGTAACTCTACTTCTGGATACATATTCAAAAGAACTAAAATCATGGGCTTGAAGAGATATCTGCACACCTATGTTCACAGCAGCACTATTTACAATAGCTGGGAGATGAAATCAAGGGATCAATGGATAAACAAAATACGGCGCATACATACAATGGAATATTATTCAGCCTTACAAAGAAAATCTTGACACACGCTATCACACAGATTAACCTTGAGGAAATTATTCTAAAAGAAATAAACCTGTCACAAAAGGACAGCCACTGTATGATTTCACTTGTCTGAGGTACCTAGAATAGTCAAATTCATAGCAACGGAAGGCAGTATAATAGTTGCCAGAGACTCGGGGGCAGGGGAGAAGGATTGGGAGTTATTTAACAGGTATAGAGATTCATTTTATGAGATGGAAAGAGTTCTGAAGATTGGTTGCCCGGCTATATCAACATTCTTAACACTATTGAGCTGTATACTCAGAAATGGTTAAGATGGTAAATTTTAGACTATATGCTTTACCATAGTTGATTTTTTTTTTACTTATTTTTATACTCTTATTGGTGCATTATAGTCTCACATCATACTGTAATTCCTGGTGATATTTACATACATGCACACAACACTTGGTGGGCTTTTCTCCCTATTTCCCCCTTCCCCATAAGGACATGGTGATTGACGTTGGTATTTTCACATATGTACGTAATGGCCATGGCAGTGTTTCCTTCGTTGATAATACTCCCTTTGCTGTTGTCACGACACCCACCAAGACCATTGTGCTGAGAGCAGAGGCACACAGATTTCCTATGTCCACACAAACACATCAGAGACAAACCTCCATGGAAAGACAGGATTGGCTTTAAGAACAACTACTTCACTCCACTTGTGATTCAGGGAAGAATCTGCCATCCTGAAGGGCAGAAAAAAAAATTTATTCTTGCCGTGGGTGGCCAAAAACAAGAAATTATCGTGCTTTAGCCTGTAGCTGGATTTGTTATACAATTTAAGAAGTCACCCCAGGACGTAGGTAAAGATTTGCTAACATAAGAAGCTTTATGTTAGCATTTATTCTTAGTCGTACAAGCAGGGGTGGGAGTGGGGGGAGCCTAAATGTGCTCAAAATCGGATTATATCTGATAGAAGAGAAATAATACAGTTAAGGATTAAGGCATTTAATTTCATATACCCATAATTGTATCTAGAACTGTGTCTATAGTTGTATCTTATCTACCTCTATCCCAAACCTATTCTTTTTTTTTTTATTTTCCCCAGAGGAAAAATGTTAGGATTCTAGGTAAAATACTGGAATTGTAAGTAAAAACTTGCAATGGATTCTCACTTAGCAGATCATTTTCCAACAAAAATCCTGAAGTAAGTAAAGTACAAACCTAAGCAATTATAACTACAGGGATGCCCCTGGCACAGGTGGATAAACCTGGGTGATTTTCACGCTAGAAACCTTGCAATCTGAGTGGCCCCCATTGACAGACCTGGATATAGCCTGGGAATGTTGTCGTTAGAGTGTTTCCTAACAAAAGCATATATGTAGCGCTCCTTCCCCAAAGCCCTCTCATGCTCAGTGGCTGACCCTTGGCTGAAACAATTTCAGAATTCCTAATGCAGGGCCATGAGGTAATTTGCACAAGGAGCAAAGGGCAATCGGAGCCCCGCTTTGCAACCTCTCCCAAGCCTTCAGTTTCCATCTATCCAATGGCAAGTGTCTAATCCATCTCTGCATCTCTATTTAACTTAGCTTTAGACAGATATATATAGCCCAATCCATGCTGAAACTTTGTAATTGCTCAAAAAGTA
Organism: Graphiurus murinus; assembly: GCA_004027655.1. NCBI lineage: Eukaryota > Metazoa > Chordata > Mammalia > Rodentia > Gliridae > Graphiurus > Graphiurus murinus. Next base: position 142,279 of record PVLC010000973.1, on the reverse strand, counting down.
TTCATTAGAAGGAATGGGGATGTAATTTGGTGGTAAAGCCCTTGCCTAGCATGCATGAGGCCCTTACTTATGTTCTTGGCACCTAAAAGAAAAATTCGTTGGGTAAGAGAACAAGTGAATCATTGAATAAATGAATACTGTTTGAATACGGCTGATTCTCTGAAACAGGAAAGCTTGCAAAAATCAAACATGTGGCTACCCAAGGAGCAGACACGAGGTGTGCTTTTGTTCAAACCAGCAAGGTATGGGGAAGAGATGAGCTGGAGAAATTAGAGTGGGAAACTCTGTGTACCTTCTTGAGGGACAAGCTCATTTAGTATTTTAATAGGCTCAAATGCACACATGTGCACCTTGAGACACGGGTGGAAAAATAAAAGCAGGCTCTCGTTTGCAGTCTCCAGATAACTCAAACACAGTTGTTTTTAAAATACTTGCCTCGCCTCTGTCCCTGAGGAGTTAAGCTATTATTTGGATCCTGCAGAGAAAAATGCACTGTTTTGTTGTCAGACTTCTAGAAAGAGAAATTCAAAGGGCTAATCTCAAACGTTTGGGGTCAAGTCTTGCAAGGAATGTGGCTCTTCATCAAATTTAATGGCTTCTTTAAAGGAGAGTACAAACTACTCTGAGGCATGAAGGAGCAAAGGCAGTAATTCCCCAATACTGGAGAATATGGGAATTGCTTCCCAGTAACTGATCGATCTGCTAAGTATCAGTAATGACTATATTAAACAAAAACATTAGAATCTGAAATCTTTCTCGAATAAGTCAGTAGCATTTTGTATTTGTATTTGACCATGCCTTCTTCGCCCTCGACTGTCCCTATGTCTATTCTAAGTGACCCTCATTCATACAAACCCTATTAATTCAGATTTAGGGATCCCTCATTCAACGTGGGCTAGCTAATTTCACTTGCATATACTTTATGAATAAAATGAAAAGAAAGCAATTAAGTGGTATAAATAAGACTGGCACACCTAACCCACTGACACTATCACATTTTTAAAGGATTTTAGTATATTAATTATGTGCATGAAAATTGCTCTTCCTTATAACAAATGAGTGTCCCATGTTGAATGAGGCAAGTTTAACAGAGTCTTGATTTAGTCAATTTTTTTTTAAATAGCAGAGTTAGGCTATTTTCCTGGAAATGATAATTTTAAAGAACCCAATAAAATAGTATTTCTGACTTTCCACCAATTCGGAATGGCTCTCTCTTCTCGCTGCAGTAGCATTATATGAGGTTACAGTAACTGAGCTCAGAAGCAAAGGACAAGGAGACTCAGGTCCCAAAGACAACCAAGAGAGGGTGTGCGGACATACATGGTCTTGCACATACATGTTTACATCTTTTAGGCCCTGAAATTCATGTATAGTATTCCACAGTGACCATTTAAAGTTAGAGAACTCTCATTTTGAAATATAATCTTTGTATCTGTATTTTAAGGCTACTGTTTGTGATCATACTTTGCACCTACTTAAGACTATTTCTCCAGTCTTTCAAGGTCATTGTCAAGAGAAGTTTCCTCATCTATCTCGCTTTGGTAAAATCACAGAAGTCACCAAAAAGAGGTTAATTAAAAAGTTGGTGAAATTCTCTTTTCACCGATGTGTACTTCTTAATTTACCTACAATTTATTTTATTTGTTTTTATTTTATTTTATTGTGATAAGAATGCTTAACATAAGATTCACCCTTAAAAAAATTTTAAGTATACAATACTGTATTGTTAACTATTGGGTCATGTTGTATATCAGATTTCTACAGCTTATTGGCTTATCATCTTGCCTACCTGCAATTCTATGTGCATTTACTATGGTTTGGATAAGTATTTCCCAAAGGTTGTGCTCTTGGGAGTAGTGAAAACTTTAGGAGGTGGAGCCTAATAAGAGGCCTTTAGGTCTTTGGGGATGGGCCCTCGGAGGGACTGTGGGGTCCTAGTCTCTAAGTAAACTATCCAAGGTATTTTGTTATAGTAACAGAAAGGTGACTAATACACCACTGAAGACATCTTTCCATCTTCCAGTGAGAAAAAGAATTACAAGACTAACAGACAACAATTCATAAAATGACCATGGTACTCTTTCCCTATCAATAATTAACTTAAATACAAATGGATTAAACATTATTCATTTTTAAAATAGCTTTTGCTAAAGTGAAATAAATGACTTATGATAAATTATGTAAAAGGACCAACTCCAGTTTCCAAGGCCCTCGGACCAGCTGACATTGTCTTGGACCTGACCAGAGAGTAGAAAAGCTGAGGAAAACTCAGAGTCTACCCCAAGTCTATCATGGTAATGTGTTCTGCAATCTTGATGTGTTAACACAAAGTCCACACTATGAAGAGACACCGCGATGGGGCATGTGTTTGGAATTCTAGAAATACCTTATCTCTGCTTCCCCTTTTAGAAATACTTACATGCAATATTTAATTTTTCCTAACAGCATATTGATAATTGTGTGTAAATATGTGTATGTATGTGTATATGTGTGTGTGGGCATAGAAAACAAATGATGTATCTCCCAAGCTAGAAAGAACAGCTGTTTCTCACTTATTAGGATCAGAAAATAACCCACTTCCATTTGTCATCCTGTCTGAGCCCATGAACATCCGCTAGTCAGTGGTTTAGAAGAAATTAGCCACCTCATCCCTGGCAGAGAAGGACACAGGAGGGAAGACAAACAGACCTCTCCCTGGGTTTCCAACACACCAAAGCTCAGTGTCATCTTAGTTTTTAAACTCAAGAAGCCTTCTGCTAGAAAGAAAAACGTCAGCCCTGGAGCCTCCTCTCTTTAATGAGAGTATACATCCTTCACCCTAAATTATTGAAAGAACCCTCAACTCCCAAGGGTGGTATCAAAGCAATTTGAGTCATCTCCCTTGAGTTTTATTGAACAGAGCAGTCATTTTTCCCCCATCAGTCGGGCATGAAAGAAGGGCAGGCTTTGTGACGCTGTGATTATGAGGTTGAATATTCCCTCCAGGGAGCTCAAAGCTCAGACACAGGAAGGTCGCACAGTTCCCTCTGACCCCTGGCATTCGCCTCCCCACACAGTCATCTCTGCACTAAGGCTTCTCGATTCTGTCACTGTGGGAGCAACAGAATGGCCCAAGGGCCAGCACTGTGTTCTCACTGCCTGGCACACGGCAGACACCCAGCTAATGAAAACGGAGATTGTGAATATGAGGAATGCAGCCAATCCGAACTGTGCATAGCCTCGGTTTCCTTCTCTGTACAATGGAACCAATAATTCCCACCTTATGTATCTGCTACACAAGGCGCCATCTGTTGAGGACTTAGCACATTGGAGGTACTTTTAAAAACAAGAGTTCTTATACTCTCTGAGTGCAATGACAGAATCACTTAGTTCAGAAGGATCAAAACACCTTCCAGGAGAAAGGGTAATAATTTGCCAAAAGCAATGGCCTTACAATAACTGAGTACACCAGGGTAGAAGTGAGTCCCCACCCAGTCAGATATCCTTTACCAGTGACTTCTCTCTGGCCTCAAGTCTTCTCACCTGCAGAATGACCTAAGTCCCTTCCCCTCCACAGGTAGAGTCCATCTTTCTCTATAAGTACCTGGCTGAAAGGCTCCACCTTACACATTCCTAATGCTGCTATTCAGTTACACAGGTGGTGATTCTGCACCTGCAAGTCACTGTGGTGCAAACTCCCATACACCCACCTGTGCAGACACGAAAATCCACCATGACACCCTCAGTATAGAGTTTCCCTGTGAGTCCCTCCAGATAGCCATGATTTTGGAAAATTATAACCCATATTTTTTTAGCTAAATGGCATTAGACTGCCAACCTCTGCAAGAGGTCTCCCCTCACTCAAAATAAATTTCTATCAATCTGCCACTCAAAGCAGAAGCCCATCTGCACATGGTAGACACACACCCAGAGAAATCACTGGAAATAAAAAGGATGTATGAATCTTGTGGAGCTAGATTGAAAAATACAAACAGTGACCTGAATACACCTTTGCCCTTCGAAATAGGAAAACTCAGCCATCTGGAAAGAAGATAGGACAACAAGGCTGCAGTCATCCCCTGAGGTCAGCTCAGAGGAAACCCTGGGCTCTGAACCAGAAAGAAAAAGGAATAGATTCTACATGAGATGGAGCGTAGGAGGTGCCAAGACTCTTGTCTGTTTCTGAGCCAGGCCCTGAGCTTCTATGAGGCTTTAAAATTTGTGTGTGTATATATGTGTGTGTATTCTTTTTTTTTTTGCAGTACTGAGGATTGAACTCAAGGGCATTCTACCTCTGAGCTACACCCTCAGCCCTATTTTTTATTCACTAAGTTGTGGAGTGCCTCATTAGGTAGCTGAGGCTGGCCGTGAACCCGGATCCTCCAGTCTCAGCCTCCCAAATGCTGGGATTACAAGCGTGCACCATCATGCCCAGCAGTATGTGTGTTCTTAAATCAAACTTTTGAAACTAAGAGTTCTTTGAAAATAAAGGGTTTATTGAACTGCACAGAATCTAGCCAAAAGGTGAAGGACTAGTCCTGGGACAAATTCCCTAAGCCACCAGCAGTGTGACTGAAGAGCAGCTGGGAAAACGTCCCCCAGACCTAAGGAGCTGGGGTGTTTCATAATAAAATTGTGAGGCAAAAAAACATACATTGTTTATATTGAACCTACATTGGCTGTAGATGAGAAAGCCCTGGGACAGGAGGTTAGTCCTTGACGAGAAGTTCTAGCTACTTCCTAGCTGGTTGGTTCCAAAGGCAGAATGCAATATGGTCTTGATGGGTGACCAGAGAATACAGGAAAGGAATGTGGAATTATTTTTTCTTTTTCTTAGTTCATTTACCATGAAGCTGTGAATTAAAATGGCCTTTGCTTGTCTCTTTCCTTCCTCTATTCTGTGGCCTGTAACTTAATTTAGGACATCTCATAATTCTTATCAGCATCACACTTTTTTGTTAATGAGTCAAGAAATATATTTCCTTGCATTTTGCACCCCCACCACTATCTGTTCTCGCAAAAAGCATAACCATTAGTTTACTGATTTATAATTTGCATACAAAAAATACACAGATCTCGAGTGCAAATGAATTGACACTTGGAAATGCCCATTGTGTCACCACCATTCAAGCAAGATCTAGAACATTCCATCATCCAAGAAGGTGCCCTCATGTCTCTTTTCAGTCAATTCTCCCCAAGTCTAGAAAAAAACACACCATCTCTTCATCACCAGAGATTATTTTTGCCTGTTCTAGAACTTCATATAAATGGAATCAAACAAGATGTACTCTTTCTCTCGGTTGGGATTTTTTTGTTGTTGTTGTTCATCATGGCATTTTTTAGAGTCATCCATGTTACTGCACTTAATGGCATTTTTCTCCTTTCTGTGGCTGTAGAGTACTCTGCAGGGTTGAAAAGGGCTACAGTGAACATGTTGATCCAAGCCTCCTCTCCTCTTCTGTAAGATCAGTTTTGAGAACAAGACCAGGAGGAGACGCTATAGCAGTACCACGTTCTCAGAGTGAGAGTTCCCACGGGGAAAAGAAGAGCCCTGGTAGTTGTTGTTGGTGTTGTTATTTTACTTATTCCATCTAGCAAATCGAGTAAAAGGGCAAAAAGTAGAAGACAGGAAAAGGCTTCTCCTTAGCCCATCAGAGGAATGGTAGAATGCCAACACACAGGCAGGAATTAGGCTAATAATTGGGCTCTTGCCTGGCATGGTGGCGCATGCCTATAATCCCAGTACTTGGGTATCCAACACAGGAGGATCACAGGTTCAAGGCCAGCCTCAGTAACTGAGTAAGACTCTCAGCAGCCTAGCAAGACCCTGTCTCAAAACAAAAAAAAATAAAATAAAAATAAAAATAAAAAGGGCTGGGAGTGTAGCTTGGAGATAGAATGGCCCTGGGTTCAATCCCCAGTAAAACACACACACACACACACACACACACACACACACACACACACACAATTAGGCTCCTATATTTCCTGACTCTACAGCCTTAAGATCATACATGGCACGTTCAAGCTTCATGATGAAGGCCGCGGTCAATCAACACAGCAGGAAGTAGTATGTGAGTGTGTGCATGTGTGCATACTTAAATACATATGTACACATCTCACAACAGTATGTATTACATATCTTATGTATTCATATATGTACATTTTATATATCATAATATGTAATCATATATAATACACAGACACATATATATACACCCTGTGTGTTTGTGAGAGCCAGGGGAAAGAAATATTAAAATATCTCTTATATAATGGGGAATCAAAAGAACTACTTTATTTTTACCTCTGATAAGCAGAGATAGATAGAATCAAGAACTGTTTCTGAAATTTGAAGGATAATTAGTAATTTGAAGGATAATTACTAATGGAAATGATAAACAAAACCACCAGGCATGGTGGTATGTGCCTATAATCCACTACTTGGGAGGCTGAGATAGGAGGATAGCAGGTTCAAAGCCAGCTTTAGCAACTTAGTGAAGTTCCTCAATAATTTAATGAGACTTTGTATCAACATAAAACAGGGTTGGGAGCAAGGCATGGTGGTGCAGGCTTGTAATCCCAGTACTTGGGAGGCTGAGACCAGAGGATCCAGGTTCGCAGGCAGCCTCAGCTACTTAGTGAGGCCCTCTGCAACTTAGTGAGACCCTGTTTTAAAATAAAGAATAAAAAATAAGACTGGATGTGTAGCTCTGGTGAAATGCCCCTGGGTTCAAGCCCCAATGCCACAGAAAACAAAACAAAACAAACAAACAAACAAACAAAACAGGGTTGGGGTTGTCGCTCAGAAGTAGAATGCCTCTGGGTTTAACCTCCAGTACCTCCCCACAAAAAAAGATACACAAAACATTGTCCAAATGACAATTGAATCAAAACAAGATATCAGTGGTCACTGAGCTTACTTAAAACAACTAATATAAATAAAAATGTCTTTACAAAGTAAAAATAAAAACTTTAGGGATTAAAAAAATTCTTTGGGACCAAGGAACATATGTAAGTCAGAATATGGGCTGAATTAAAAAAAAAATTAAAGGAAGATCCAGATCTCTCCAGGACTCTCTCAGGAAACTGCTGGGTGGGAGGCGGACTGAGGTTGCTGGAGGTGGGTGAGCAACGGAAGAGACACCCATGGCTGCCAAGTGAAGTCCAGGAGACGTGCTGGTAATGTCCAGAGGATGGAGCTGCAAGCAAAGGAGCTAATCAAGGAGCAAACCTAGGATGTCAACTAGAAGAGCACCTCAGGGAGGAAAATAAGACGGGGCAGGCTGGTGGGAAGAAGAACCCCACAGAGTTCTCCCTGCACTCAGAAGAAAAGCACAGAACAAGTGCTGTTGGCCTGTCCAAGGAGGCTGGGGGTGAAGGATAGTGAGCTGAGAGTGTAGAGGTGAGAATATCAAAGCATTGCAAAAGAGAAAAGGCATTCTAGAGGAAAAGAGAGTCATTATATATTGATAAAAAGCAAAATTCACCATGAATGTAGACTATCACAGCCTTGGGGAGAGGGGGCTAAATAATATAACATCAAGACATATGAGGCAAAATGGATGGGGAAAAGGAGCTATGAACAACACAACTCTTTCCAATGACCATGACTCTTCCAATCTTTGACAGATCAAGACTAGAAACATAAATATTAACACGTTGTGTTTGACTATATAAAGCTGAATATATAAAATTGAAAAATCTGAATATATTAATATAATGCATTTTAATATATAAAATTATATATTTTAGTTCAATTTTATACATATATACATGTGCATATGTATATATACACACAGGTGTATACATATATATGTGTGTGTATGTGTATGTGTATGTGTGTGTGTGTGTGTGTATACATATATAATATGTCTTTGCATCCTAGTCACTATGCCATGGAACATGTATTAAAAACTGGCCACAAGTCGAGTATGGTGGAACATGCCTATAATTACAGTACCTGGGAAGTTGAGACAGGAGGATTGCAGGTTCCCAGTAAGCCCCAGCAACTTAGCAAGGCCCTCTACAACTTATTGAAAACCTGATTCAAAATAAAAAATAAAATAAGGCTAGTGCATAGCTAAGAAGTTGAATGTCCCTGGGTTCAATCCCCAGGGCCACAAAAAAAAAAAAAAAAAAAAAAAAGACAACATAAATAAATGGGAAGATATCTTATATTCATTCATATCGTTAAAATGTCTATACTCTAAGTTCATCAATGATATAGGCCTATAGTTTTCTTTTCTTGAGCTTTCTTTATTTGGCTTTGGTATTAATGTGATGTTGGCTTCATAGAATATGTTTGGAAGGCTCCCATTTCTATTTCACAGAATAGTTTGAGGAGTATTGGGATTAGTTCTTCTATAAATGTTTTAGATACATAGACCAGTGGAGCAGAATAGAAGATTAAGAAAAAGACCCACGTGCTTATAGTCAATTGATTTTTGACAAAGGAGCCAAAAATATACACTGGAAAAAAAGATAGCCTCTTTAACAAATGGTGTTGGCAAAACTGGTTAACCATATGCAGGAAAATGGAAATAAACCCCATTTTCTCACCCTGCACAAGAGTCAACTCAAGGTGGATCAAAGACCTGGAAGTCAGACCAGAGACCTTGTAGCTACCTGAAGAGGGCATAGGCCCAATACTTCAACACATAGGCACAGGTACAAACTTTCTCAACAAGACCCTAAAAGCACAAGCAACTCAAAGAAAGATCAATACATGGGATTGCATTAAACTGAAGAGCTTCTGTGCAGCAAAGGAAACTATCAAGAACCTCAACAGAGAGCCCACAGAGTGGGAGAAAATTTTTGCCAGCTACTCTTCTGATAGAGGTCTAATATCTAGGATATACAGAGAGCTCAAGAAAATCACAGCTAAGAAAACAAATAACCCAATCAAAAAATGGGCAAAGGATCTAAATAGACACCTCACAAAAGAAGAAATCCAAATGGCCAATAAATGTATGAGGAAATGTTCCACATCATTAGCAATCAGAGAGATGCAAATCAAAACTACCTAAGATTTCATCTAACTCCAATCAGAATGGCAATCATAAAAAACACGAACAACAACACCTGCTGGTGAGGGTGTGGAGAAGTGGGAACCACTTCTGAGTGTAACCACTTTGGAAAACAGTATGGAGGATCCTCACATGAATGGAAATAAATCTACCATAGGATCCAGAAATACCACTTCTGGGTATCTGCCCAAAAAAATGGAAACCAAACTATGTTTATAGCTGCACAATTCACAAATACCACTTCTGGGTATCTACCCCAAAGAATGGAAACCAAACTATCTTTATTGCTGCACAATTCACAATTGCCAAACTATGGAAACAGCCAAGATGTCCATCAATAGATGAATGGATTACAAAACTATGGGATATGTACACAATGGAATTTTACTCAACCATAAAGAAGAACAAAATCATGTTATTTGCAAGGAAATGGATGTAAATGGATGCAACTGGAAAACATTATGTTAAGTGAGATTAGCCAGTCACAAAAAGTAAAAAAGCATATGTTCTCCCTAATATGTGGATACTAGGGAGAAGATGGGGCATAAGAGGGACTCCAGATGAAAAAAGAGAAACCCTAGATAAGCAAAGAAGTTGATTTAACTGATAGTGATGGACCGGGGGGGGGGGGTCATGGAGACACACTAATGCACATGATGTACTTTCACAAATATATCAAAGTCAATCACTAAACTGAACTTGAGAAGGAAGGAGGGCGAGGGAGTGAGGTGGGAATTGGGGAAGGGGTTAAATGAGAAATGCATGCATATATGCCTTTATCAGCTTGTACCTAACAAAGATGTATGAATATAACGCACCAATTAATAAAAATAAATAAATAAACATGATAAAGGACTTGAATAGACATTTTTTCAAAGATAAAAACCAAAACAACAACAAAAAAAATGTCTATACTCCCCAAAGTGGTCTACAGATTCAGTGCAATCCCTACTAAAATCCTAATGGTGTTTTTTACAAAAATAGAAAAAATCCTAAAATTCACATGGAACCACAGCAATCTTAAGCAAGAACAACAAAGATGGAGGCTTTTTGTTTCTTGCCCTTATATTACAAAACTACAGAAAACAAAATAGTATAGTACTGGCATAAGAACAGACATGTCGACGAATAGAACAGCATAGAGAACCTCAGAAATAAACTTATATGTTTATGGTCAGCTTCATACAGTCATCCTTCAGCAAAAGTACCAAGAGTACTGGAGAAAGAGCAGTCTCTTCTACACATGCTCTGGGAAAATGTAATAATTAATATTCAAAAGAATGAAGCAAGACAACTGTCTTATACACAAAAATCAACTCAAAATGGATCAAAGATGTAAACATAAGACTTGACTACAAAAATCATAGAGGAAAACTCTTGGAGGGTGCTAGGGCTTGAACCCAGGAGAATTCTATCTCCAAGCTACACCCCAGGCCTATTTTATTTCTATTTTGAAACAGGGTCTTGCTAAGTTGATGGTTTTATGATTTTGTTCTCACTACTTGCTGAGGCTGTCATCCTAGAACCTGCAAAGAAGTTGATTTAACTGATAGTGATGGACCAGGGTGGGGGGGCCGGGGCAGGGAGACACATTAATGCACATGATGTACTTTCACAAATATATCAAAGTCAATCCTCCTGTCTCAATCTCCCAAGTACTGAGATTACAGGCATGGGCCACCACACTTAGCAGGAAAAATCTTGACAATGGTTTTAGCCATACTTTTTTTTCTTTAATACAAGATCAAAAACATATGCCAAAAAAAAAAAAACCCAAAATTGGATTGACATTTGGATATACAAGTGAGACTACATCAAACTAAAAGTTTTCTACATAATAAAGGAAGCAATCAAGAAGATTTAAAGGCAAGTTTTGGAATAGGGGAAAATTTTTGCAAACCATAGTTAGCTAAGGTGCTGATATCTAAAAAAATAAGGTACTCATATAATTCAATACCAAAAATATAAATAACTTGATTCAAAAATGAGTGAAGGACCTAAATAGTTATTTCTCAAAACAAGAAATTCAAATGGCAAGTAGGTACATGAAAAGGTACTCAACTTCTCTAATCATGCATTTCAAGGGAAATGCAAATCAAAACCATAATGATAAAGCACTTCACACCTGTTAGGATGGCTACGATCAAAAACACAAAAGATAACAAGTGTTTACTACAAGCAGAACTGTAGGCAGCTGGTGGAAATATATTAGTACATCCACTATGGAAAACAGTATGGAGGATCCTCAAGAAATCAAAAATAGACCCACCACAGGATCAAGCAGTCCTGCTTCTGTGTCTGTCTCCAAAGGCATGTCAAAGAGATGTCTGCATTCCCAAGTTCAGTGTAGCACTGTTCACAACAGTCAAGGGGTAGAAATAATCTAAATGTGTATTGACAGATGAAAGGAAAAAGAAAATGTGAGATATATGCATACACACGCAATAGAATATCATTCAACTTTAAAAACTGAAAGAAACCCTGCCATTTGTGACCATATGGGTGGAGCTGGAGAACATTATTCTAGGCAAAAGAAGCAAGACAGAAAGAGCAATACTACATGATCTCACTTTTACATGGAATCTAAAATCACAGAAACAGAGAGCAGGGTGGTGGTTGCCAGGGGCTGGGAAAGGGAGACATAGGCTAATTTTCGTAAAATCGTACAAAGATTCAATTATGTAAGATGAATAATTCCTGGAGATTTAATGTGGAGCATGTAACCATAGTCAACAACACTGAATTGTATATATGTCATTTCCTAAGAGGAGAGACCTTAACCCACCCCTTCCTACACACACACAGGCACTCTCAAAACGGGGACTTTCATGGTTTGAAAGTGTCACCAGTCATGTACTGGAAACTTAATTTCCAATGCAACAGGGCTGAGAAGTAGGACCTTTAAGAGTGATTAATCAGCTCACGAGGGCTCTATTCTCAGAATGGTTTAAACTGTTATCACAGGAGTGGCTTCCTGATAAAAGAATGAGTTTGTCCTTTTTTCCTGTCCCTCTCTCCCTCCCCCTCTGTCCTTCCCCCCCATCCCTCTCTCTCCGTGTGATGCCCTCTGCCATGTTGTGATGGAGCAAGAAGTCCTTCAACAGATGCAGCCTTTTGATCTTGGACTTCCCAGCGTCTAGGTGGTGGGCCAAATAAATGTCTCTTCATTATAAATAGCTCAGGCTCCAGGATTCTGTTTTAGCGGTAAACTATGTAAAGGTGATGGATGTGTTAATTTACTTGTGATTATTTCACAATTTGTACATATATCAAAACAGCATGTCGTATACCTTAAATATATAAAATCTTTATATGTCAATGATACCTTCATAAAGCTGTTTAAACAACGGTCAACCCAGTCACACATGGTAGGGCACTCCTGTAATCCCAGTCCTTGGGAGGCTGAGATAGGAAGATCACAGGTTTGAGGCCAGCCTCAGCAACTTAGCTAGACCCTCAGGAACTTAGCAAGACCTTGTTTTGAAATAAAAACTAAAATAGAGCTAGGGTTCTAGCTCGGAGGTAGAATGCCCCTGGGTTCAATCCCCAGTACCAATAAAAAAAAGTTGGCAGCCCAGAACATAGGGCACCTCACCCAGGTATTTCTGGTGTCTGTCCAGCAAAACCTACTATTCAAGTGTGTCAGTGTTTGGCTACCGTAGTGCATCCTTTCCCACGTGCCCTGTCCTGTCTCTGAGTTGGCACCCTTTCTAGTGACACTTTCTAGACTATTTATTTGCTATTGGTTTCATTCTCCCAGAACACCAGTGCAGAAAAAAAATCAACAACACTATTAATTTAAAAAAATCAAATCTACAGTTGCAAACTAGACTGAAAAATTTCTTAAATGGAAATAAAGCCATATCAGAGTTATGTGTACTCTGCATAAAATTCGTTGCCTGAATTATTTTTGTTATTAAACCACAAAAATTAAAATAAATGAACCAAGCATTCTATTGAAGAAGTGAGAAAAACAAACAAAGGGAATGGGAAGTGAAAAATAGGGATAAAAGCAGAAGGTAATGAATCACGAAACAGAAGAAAAGGTCTGGGCTGATGAATAAATGCAAAAAATGATTTAAAATAATGAAAAAAAGGCAATCTTCTGGCAAATCAAACTTACAGTGAAGATAAAGTTAACTTTATTTGCATATTCAATTATATGATTATATGCCTTGAAATCATGAGATAATCAAAATAGTAATTCTGAAAATTAGTATATAGGTTCCGTGATGTGACTGTATGTAACATACATATAACATAAAAATTAAAACTCAACACCTTTCCCTAAAGCAAAAACCAATTCAAATACATAATGAGAAAGATACCAGTGCAAATACCAACAAATAAATAACTTTCTAGGAATACCCCTGGCAATAAATGTTTAGAAAGATATAAAATATTGAAACCAAGGAAGAAATACTGTTTCTCCCTTAAATTAGAAGACTGAATATTGTCAGGGAGCCAGTTTTCACAGACCAAGATTTAGATTTAATAGGACTGGATTCTAATCAGAATCCCAGTAGGATCTGAGGTCAACCTAGCAAAATAGGATTTTTAAGAATTATGGAAGAGCTGAGTGTGGTGGTGCATGCCTGTAATCCCAGTAACTGGGAGGCTAAGAGAGGAGGATTGCAGTTTTACAGCCAGCCTCAGCAACTCAGCAAGCCCTTGGCAACCTAAAGAGACCTGGTTTCCAAATTAAAAAATAACAAGGGCTTGGGATATATCTTAGAAATAGAACACCCCTGGGTTCAAGCCCCAGTACCACACACACACACATATTATGGAAGAATAGGAATGCAAGAAGAGTTAAAATCTTTTCTTTTAGTTAAAATCAGGAGAAACATTGCTGCCAAATATTTAAAAGTTTATTCAACCCATAATAGTTAGAGTTATGTTATTCTAATAGAACAATCAAAAAAACAGATCAAAAGAACAAAACCAAATCCAACAGCAGGCCAAGGGATACATGAGGACTTAATATATGATAAAGAATGTGTTCCAAATCAAGGACTCTTATTTATCAAATGGTGTTGCAGATAGTGGCTACTTGGGGGTAATTCTGAATGGATGAACTAGTTTATTGGGGTTAATATATTAATAATATTTGCATATTGCTATTCCAACCATTTATGGAGCACTAAAGCTGTGCAGGCATCCTGCCAAAGGATTTACATGCATTATCTCATTTAATCCTGACAATTACTCCTATGGAGTAGGTATTATTACTTCTAGATCATCTATTCCAACCGACTTGCTTATAAATATGGAAGCCAAGGCCCAGAGTAGAAAAACGACAGGGCCAGGTCACATAGCCAGGCTTGGAGCCAAGATAAGAATTGTGTCCAGCATTATGTCTGTTTAACCATACTGCTTCCAATTATCGCCTTTTATAAAGGAACACAGCCCTCTGGAGTCTGCACATAAGGGTTTATAGAACAACAGTAACCCACAGCAGAGAGAATCGAATCACATGCAAATGGAACTTCAGGGAGGGCTTTCAGAGACAGAAGCTCAGGATCTAAATCAGGATGTGACTGGCCAACATGAGTGCTTTGTCAAAATTGTCCAGGGAGCTTTTAATGGAGCAGCCACCCAGGACCTTGGCTGGCTGCCTCTGGCCCCTCTGCCATCCAACTCTTTCATGACATGATGGGCCTGGGCTCACCAGGGGCTCAGAAAGCAGAGGAGCTCCCCCTGGGTATCCAGTCTCTCTCCCCATCCCTGCTACAGCCTCTGTTCAGGATGTCTCTTTAGCATCTTGTACCCCATATATCCTTCCATTAACAGCCACCAGAAAGAAGGTTTGAAACCCAGGGCAAGTTCAAAAGTGAGCACATTCCTGAACACTCTGCCTGGATAAAAACCTTTCTAAGACTCTTATCATACAGCAAAAGTCATATGCCTGTTGAGGGAGGGCTTACATTCACACGCATGAGCAGCACACCTGCAATAGCATCACTTAGGAAATCTTCAAAAAGAGCATACAGATGTTCCTCAACTTACAATGGGGCCATGGACCAACAAGTCAATGGTAATGTATAAGTATCTTTAAGTTGAAAATGCATTGGATACACTGAACCTCCAAGCATTCTAGCAAGGCAGCACAGCACACAATCCTGGGGCTAGCTGGGAGCTCTGGAGCTCTGCTACTGACCAGCAGGAAGAGATGCTCAGACTGCATATTGCTAGACTAGGAAGAGATCAAAATTTAAAATTCAAAGTATACTTTCTACTAAATGCATATTATTTTCACACCATCATAAAGTCAAAAGCTCTTAAGACAAGCCATCCTAAGTCCAGAACTGTCTGTAACCAACTGCTAATTTGGATGGAGTTTCTTTTGGCAGCAATGAAAATGTTCTAGAATTAAATGGTGATGGCTGCACACCACAGTGAGTATACTCAAATCTGCTGGATTATACACTTGAAAACAATTAAAATGAGCCAGGCGCCATGACACATGCCTGTAATCCCAGCATGGGAGGAAGAGCCAAGAGGATTGCAAGTACAAGTACAAGGCAATTTGACGAGACCCTGTCTCGAAGGACTGGAGATGTAGTCAGTGTCTGAGGCCCCAGGTTCAGTCATCAGTACCATCAAAAAAAAAAAAAAAAAGAAAAAGATTTTACCGTAATAAAAGCATACAATGTTGAAAAAATGGAAAAAGAAAACTAAAAGAAAAAATTAACTTAAGTACTGAGATACATATAAATGTATTTCTGCATTTACAGGTATGAGTAAATAAGAATATGTAAAGAAAAAGTCAGAATATTCAAATTCAGCAATTACCTTATTATGCCCAATAATGATCTGACAATAAGGCACAAAATGAGATTGCAAAGAAAGCTCCAGAGGCCCGATGATGGATGCCCAGGCAGGACTGTGCTTAAACACATGCTCTGATTCTCGCTTATGTGTTTGTTTGATCTTGTACTTCTAACCTCTCATCACGGAACCTCAATTTCTCCATATAAAAATGGAAACATTGAATTATGTAGGTTACATTCTTTCCCAACTATATGAACCCAATCATGCTTGCTTTGGTGCTATTTTAAATACATTACTTAAAGAGAAATTTGATGAAATGCTTCCCTCATCAAACAAAATACATCCGGAACCAAAACATCCTTCAGAGTCAGTCAAAACATTCTTTGGAGTCAGTCAGCTCCCCTTGAGATACCAGCAGGTCTTCCCCCAGCAATCTGTGTTCCCCTAATCCAGTTCTGACATGGTGGGGCCTCTGGATTTCCAGATGAACACGTGCATCAAAGCTGGAGACGAGGAAGCAGAACCATCGCTCAGGAACTGGTCCAAATGCAAGGCCATCGCACTGAAACAGGGCCCCTGAGCACTCAGCAGACCACCCTAGAGAGACTCAGTATGCTCAAACCCCTCCAAGAGCCCAAGATCTGCTCCTGAAACCTGAGGAGCACATAAACAATTTCCACAAAGATCCAGCCAGCTCAGGGCTTACCAGCAGGAAAAGACACACTCCTAAGATGTCAGGGCTATGCCAGGAAGGAAAAGGGTACCAGGAGCAAGAGAAATAATGAGGGTAGACACTCCCAATACTCTTATTCAAATGTGAGACTAGAGTCCGTGCAGTGGAGCACACTTGTAATCCCAGTAATCGTGAGGCTGAGACAGGAGGATCGCAGGTTGGTGGCCAGCCTCTGCAACTTAGTGAGGCTCTCTGCTACTTAATGAGACCTTGTTTCAAAATAAAAATGATAAAATAGGGCTGGGGGTGTAGCCCAGAGATAGAATGCCCCCAGTAAAACACACACACACACACACACACACACACACACACACACACACACACACGAAGCAGGGACCTCTTCTTGGTGTAGAAGAAAAGAATGTTTTAAAAGGATCTTAAAGATCACCTTGAGGAGATCATTTCTCCTTTACATGTAAGGAAACTGAGGCTCAGGGAGGCTTAAGACAAGGCTCAGTCAGCTCACACCGGAGCTAGCACGGATGGCTCTGGTCTCCAGATTGGTGCCCAGCGGTGGTCCCTGGATCACACCTCGATGCCTCCTGCTGCAAATGCGCCTCCTGCGAGGCAGATGGGAAATGCCCTGGCAAGCTCAGAGTGTGTTTCCTTATTAGCAAACAGGAATAATAGTGGCCCTGTCTAGCTCACAGGAGATGAAATAAAATAAAGCATTGTGAACCCTCGCAAACTCTAAACCACCACACAGATGTAAGGAGATGTAATTATCATTTGGGCAAGTAGCCTTAAGGCCCATTTCAATGAAAACTAAAAAAAAATTATTTTTTTAAATATAAAGGTTTATAGAGAAGAGAAAACATCCAGGGTGTGTTAGCCCAGTTCCTTCACCCAGGGGATTTAGTGAATATTCACATTCTGAAGCAATCATGACATACAGAACAGGATTTATCATGAAAGTATTGAAGCTTATCTTCCTGGCCCCTCATGGGTCCCATCTAAGGCCTTGAAAGGGCCCTCACAATGTAGGCCCAAGGTCCAGAGTTTCTGTAAAATTTGCAAAATCATGACACTTTTATTGCATTCAACTGACTGACCAGTTTGCCCTGTTGAGGTTCTCCTAGGGGTGTGTAAAAGGAGGTGCAATCACTTGGAATCTGGCTTTGGTGAATTTAGGTTGGGAATACATATAATTTCACTTCAGTGGGACATGTTTGTAATGGCTCCCAGTCTTCTATGGAGTGTCCAGGTGACCTGGAACAGGATAGTGTCTAAGAACACTCAGAAATTCATCAATTCAGAGCGTCTCTGTCTTAGTCCATACAGGATACTATCACAAAAAGACCATCAACTGGGTGACTTTGTGAGCTTCAAAAAAAGTTGGGATGAGTGTAATTCCAGTATTTGGGAGGCAAAGACAAGAGGATTGCAAGTTTGAAGCCAGCCTTAGCAACCTAATAAGACCTTCAGCAACCAAGCAAGATCCTGTTTGAAAACAAAAAATAAGATGGGATGGGGGTATAGCTCAGAGGTAGAACATCCTCATGTTCAATCTCTAGTACCAACAACAACAAAAAAAAAAAAAGAGAAGAAGTGAATCTCCAAGAAGGTTTCCAAACACTGAAATGGGCCTACAATTCAGAATGGAACCTAATAGCTATTCATTGACTATGAGGCCTCCCAGGTACTCTGTGTTTTGGCCTTTGTCCAGGCACAGTCCTATTCCATCTTCTAAGATAAACAGCCCCTAGAAAGCCTCGTTTTGCTGCTCAGACCTGACTGATAAACTACAACCTACAGCCATATGTAAGTGTCAAACAATCAGGAATGGGCATAGTTGCATCCTCATTTATATAAATTAACCAATCAGGACTGAACATGCTTGCATCCCTCATTTGCATAAGTGAATCAGAGTGGGAACTTGGGAATATATAGCTTCCTCTATATAAACTAACCCCATTTTTTTTTCTTTGGGGCACACTTTGATTTGGTGCTGAATTTCAAGTCTCCATGGTTTACAAACTGCTTATGAAATAAAGCCTCCCTTTTATCTTAAATTCTTTCCTAGTGAATTTTTGTTGACAGCTCAAGCAACAAATATTTATTTCTGGTAGTTCTGGAGCCTAGGGAGTTCAAGATCAAAGCACTGATAGCTTTGGTATCCGGTGAGAGCACACATCCTGGTTCATGGAAAACTCTCTTCTTGCTGTGTCCTCATGCAGCAAAAGAGGGCAGGAGTGCTCTGGTATCTTTTCTGTAAGGGCATGGGTGCCATTCACCAGGGCTTCATGCTCATGGACCTAATCATGTCCCAAAGGCTCCACCTAATACTATCACATCGAGGGTCAGGATTTCAGCATGAATTTTGGAGAGACACAAACATTCAGTTCATGTATAACAACATGGATACAAATAACCACAAGAATGCTCTGTAATCTTACAAGTCATGTAGCAAATGGATATGTATGGATGAGATATATATAAATATATACATATATATATTTATATATGTATATCCTATAGCAAATTTTACAATCCTAAAATTTTATATAACATTATTAATATTCAGTTGGGAGGCTAAAATTAATTTTCTAAATTATCAACTCAAAAAAGTATCCATTGGCCATACTAAAAGATTGACTTACATTTTATTCTCTTAATAGAAAAGGATATTCCAAATGCTGCTAAGCACAGCATCTTGAACAACCTTCAGTGGAGAAAATGTAGGTGCTCTTATATATACAATAAGAAATAGCACTTTCATTAAAATGTACATACGTTCCTTACAATGCTTCTTCTTGATTAAGAAAGCAGGTGTAGTGTTTGTTTATTTTGTATTAGATATGGAAGAAGAAAATTTGGACTGTTACATGCACTTTTTTGGAAAGTTGAAGGGGGGGGGGAGTCCAGTTTCTTTAAATTTAATACTTACTAACAACAGAAATACTGTAATTTTACTCAAGTAATCAAATACATTTTTTGCAGCAGAAAAAAAGGATATTCCAAACTGCTGTCATGTGAATAAGCAATCAAATAATATATAGTCAAAAATGTCAGAAAGAATCATAAATGTATATTAGTTAATTAAAACATTGTTATTTTTCTGTGGTATTTGTCAGCTTCTTTTAACTTAGCAATTTGTAATTATTTATTTCATCATTCTAAATAAATATTTGCTTTTGTACCTAATTCTCTTTGTTGATTTTATATCCTTTTCTTAAAGAGGAAGCCAAAATTATATAAGCTACAGGCCCCATAAAACCCTGGATTTCCCTGCCCCCATCTGAATTCTGAATTTTTCATACCCATCATTTAACTTATTTGTAAGAGGGGGAAAAAAAAACCCTCAGCATTTTCTTTCACAAAAAAAAGTAAGGATCTTAAAGCATGTCCACCCAGAACCAAAAGAAAATGAACTCGAACAATAGCAAATAAAACAGCTATATAGAAGAGAAAGAATCTTCTAACCATTAAAGCTCAGAGAATCCTTTCTCATGAACTCTAAGAAAATATTTTATCTGGAAGAGATAAAAAAAAAGAACTCTCACCTGTATGCCCTGTGACGCTGCCTCCCAGAGAGAGGAAAGCCTGGCTTTTCAAGCTTCAAGAAGAGCCTCTTTTATTTTTTTAACTAAAAAGTGTATGTTGGTGCCTATATTTGAGAATAATTTAAAAGTAGCTTATAATACAATAAAATTAATGCAATCAATTCGAGGCAAAAATTAGAGCCACAAATTATAAAGGGAGTGAGGAAGAGAAATGAGTTCTAGGAACCATGTGGCTAAGAAACATCACAGGCCCTGATCCTACATTAGCTCTGAACAAAACCTCCAGAAATGCCACTACTCCCTGTGTATCCTGGTCACTCCCAGGTCCCCTGATACCACTTATCCTTTCCTGAGTCCTCACCCCCTCACTCTCAGGGCTCCCCTCCTCCTAGGTAATCTCTATCTTTTTCCTCCTGACCAATCCTTCCTTGGGAGCCTCTAGGACCCCATCCCACAGCAGGTAGCTCCTCTGTGGCTTCAGCCTCTTCCCAGTAAACCTCTGCCACCTTTTTTATTTTATCTGAAATCTGACCCTTCCCACAGATGCAGCCACTCCCTTCCCACCCTCTGCTGAAGTGGGCTCCTGCACCACCCAGGCCTCAAGTGTGTCTGCAACATTCTCTAGTTCCCAACCCAGTAGCACACTGCTCCTCCTTCCTCTGTCCTTGTACAAGATTTTCCTTTGGTGTCTAAACACGCTCCAGGCTCTCCACACAGGAGGAGGCCTTTCCATCCATTCATTGTACAATATGAAATGAGCACCTGCTAGGTGCCCAGCCCAATGCTAACTGATGGGCCTATAATGGGGGCAAGGAATACTACGGCCCTCGTCCACTCCTTTCTATTGCTACTCTTCCTTCACTCCCCGCTGTGTGAATTTGATTATTGTCTCTCCCACTAGGCTAAAAGGTCCCCATCTGGTTGTGTTTCAAACCCCAAATGTTTGTTCAACTCAACTGAAAATAAGGCAGGCTACAAAAGTCTCACTAGCACTGTCGGAAGCCACAAGCCTGCCACTAGTCATTAGGATGAACAAGCTTTTGCCTGAGCCTTAGCTCACAAAAGAAAGTATCACGCTGAATGCGTTTGGGGTTTCATGTAGCATCCTCAACCACACAGATGCTTCCTGGATTTGTCCCAATGAAAGCAAGGTTCACAGAACACACCAGGTGCCTGCGTGGGGGTAGGATTCTCATTTATCACCAAGGCGAAGGCTGGAGAAACTGGAGGGAGGATTGGTTAACACATTGGGAGAAAACCTGTGACCCGGGCCCTAGTGGAGAAGGGAACGCATCAGATTTGTTCCAGAATAAAATTGTCTCCAGCAGGTAGCCCATCTTTATCCTAGGAAGCTAACCTGAAATCTATGGGTCACTTTTTTTTTTATTTCAAATGAATTTTCAAAAACATCAAGTAGAAAAATCATAAATTGTTCCCATACTGGGAGGTGGTTAGGTCAAAATGGATTTTTCTGATATCAGAAAATGTATATAATTTTCTCCCAAATTCAAAACCGCTGACACAATTTCCAGCTGAAGGAAACAGTGGCACGTTCATACTACAGTGGATTTCAGAAAGGGCTCAATTCAGTGATAGGATCACAAAGGAAAAAATGAGGGATGTCAGAAGGCGAGAAATAAAAAGAGACAATGCCCTTCTTCGTGATGCTCATTAGAGTTCCATTGAGAAGCTGCCTCGCAAAGCCCTGTGATTCTCTCTGGGCCATCGCAAGATGGGAGCCAGCTCCTATCAAAGCTGCAGCCCTAGCTCTGAAATTCCTTTCTCTGGCCCATGCACCTAGAGGTTTGTAGATTCTAGGAAAGGGGCTTTTTTCCTATCTGCACTTAAAAGCTGGGGCTAAAGTGAACCATCCCCTTTGAGCTAAAAGACCTCTTTTTCCTCTCCTCCCTCAGCAAGGGGGCCAGATGCTGGGGATCGGAGGTGAATGCCATTGGGATTTTTTCTCCCTATGTACTTACTACCTGAACACTCTCAGGACTGAGGACAGGATGGGGAATCAGCCAGAACCCCGGACAGCTGCCTCTAGACTGGGTTGTATGGGGAGAGTTCTACTGAAATCAACTCTTGAGGATGGCTAGGAAGACTTTGAAAATAAATTTGTCATTTCTATACATATCAAGCTGAAACATTCTGCTGACTCTCCTTTGGTCCAGCCATGGCTGGCTATCTGATGGGCTGAAAGTTTGTGTCCTCAAACCTCATGTGTTGAAGCCAAAGAGTGGTATTTGGAGTGGGACCTTAGGGAAGTAATTAGGTCATGATGGTGGAGCCCTCATGATGGGATTAGTATCCTTAGAGCAAGTGGATGAGTGCTAAGCCCTCTCTTTCTCCTTTTGCTCTTTGCACATGAAGATGCAGAGAGAAGACAGCCACCTGCAAACCAGGGAGAGCGCCCTCACCACAGCCCAACCATCCTGGCACCTAACCGCAGACTTCCTAATCTCCAGACCTCTCATCTCAGACTTCTCAGCCTCCAGAAGTATCAGATATAGCTGTCTGGCATTGGAGCCATCCAGTCTATGGTAGCCTCCATCTGGATCCCAGTGCAATGGAGGCACCTCGACTTCCCACCAGTATTGAACATTGTAAAATAACACTGTGCTTGTGTCAGCTAGGCCTCTTTTTGATGTATCCCGCCTCTGACTGCTCTTCGACTCTGGTGACCTTGAGCATTCCCAGCAATTGGTCCTATGGTTCCTACTTTTCTTTCTCTTCATGCATTCAGGAGCTGAAACCACCTACTCTGCTAGTGAGACTCGCCAGCAGCTCTGGAAATCTGTAGTTCTTATCTATCGAGTGTCCCATCCTCCTCTTATGGAAATAGATTCCCTCTTCTTTATGGGAAATCTACCCCATGTGCATCAGGGTAATCCCATTACTCCAAGTCAAAAGTGGGTATGTAATGCAAACCAGCCCAATCACAAACTCCAGGCAACCCTGAAAGTCCAGAGACCTTCCTGCAATACCTCTGATGGATCTTCCCAGGAAGACCTTCTTTCTCCAACTGCCATCTTGGCTATCATACGGACAAATTTGCTTGTCTACTAGATACAAAGTAGGGACAGAGTCTTAACAGCATTGCTTGAAACCCTGGATTTGGCCTTATCTGAAGCCAGATGCAACCCAGACTCCCAAGTTACAAGAGCTAATAAATTCCCACCTCTTGTTTTCATGCTTTGTCTAGGTTAAATTGGTTTTCTGTCACTTGCAACCAAGAGAGTCTTGATAAATAGATAAATATACTCCTAAATCAATGTCCTGATCTTGATCTTTTTCTTTTTCATACCCACCCTCTACTCCTACCATTTTTTTTTAATCAGTGGAAATGAAAGATAGAGGTAGGCTAATATAGTGACATAATCCCTTGTGCCACCAAAAGACAAATGACCATGGAGGAGGCTACTTACCACCTCTCTAAGCCTCAGCTTAGACCTCTCTCACAGAGTGCCTCTCATGGTAACCAGGAAGATTAGACGGAAATTCAATTCATGGGAAAGACCTCACTCTGAGCCCAGAATGACGGAAACCCTTTGCATCCCTCTGGCTGCGCTGGGTACCAGACCCCACTCCTCCCTTAGCCTGAAGGACCTAACTCTACAACACCTTTGGTCTCCTCTCCAGAGGCAAAAAAACTCACCATGGAATAGAAAATACTATTTCATATACTTGTACGAAACATACTTAAAACAAAATAGCCTAGACAAATTAAAAGGATGGCCCAAGATATATTAGCCAAACACAAACAGAAAGTTAAAATGCCAGACGAATATCAAAGAGGACAGAGAAACAAAAATCATTCAGTGGGTCAGAGGATTATTTAATTTTTATATAAGGCATAATCCCCAATGAAGACATGACAATCAAGAATGTTTACATACCAAATAACATAAAGAACATTAGCAAGGCCAAATGTCAGCCCCTCTGGTGGGATCATCGCCCCACTCACAGACTCAGGTGGCCCCAATGTCCTCACACCCCCACAGAAGCCCATCTATGCTTTGAGGAACAGAGAAAACCTGACTCTGAAGTCTAACAGAACAGATAGGGTCATCGTGGTTAAATAGTGTCCCCCCCAAAAAACCCACGTCCACACAGAACCTCAGAATGTGATCTTATTTTAAAAGAGGGTCTTTGATGGTGTAATTAAGTCCAGATGAGGTTACACTGAATTAGGATAGACCCTATACCCCATGACTGGTATCCTTACAAGAAGAGGGGACATACAGAGGCACAGAGAAAGAAGACAGCCACATGGATTGTTATATCTGCAAGCTGGGGACACCTGTCTTAGAGTCATATCACTCCCACCACCAGAAGTTAGACAAAGCCTGAGGGAAAAAAAGGAAAGAAAACTCCAGAAGGAGTATGGCCCTGCTGACATCCTGATTTCAGACTTCTAGGCTCTGGACATCTGAGAGAATACATTTCTATTGCTTAAAGCCACCGAGTGTATGATACAGGCAATTTGTTACAATTGGCTAGGGAAATTAATACAAGGGTGCAGAAGATCTGGGACAAGTCAAGAAACATCTCAGCCTCAGCTCACTCATCTGTAAACAGAAATCCTAATCAAAGGACCTCTGCATAGGGTTGCTATGAGGATGGAATACAGACACAGTGACTGGCACTTGGTGAGCAGCTGTCCTTGGCATCATTATTATCACTTGTGCTTACACCCCTCCCCCTCCCTCCCCCGGGCACACCTCAAGAGCTGAGATGAGTTATCCAGCTTGATCTAGGTATCATCAGAAAAGAAGTGAAAAACAAATGCTCAATTATCTTAAGCTCTGAACATGAGCTCTGCTCACAGGTTAAATTTTCAAACTGAAAAACAAACAAACAAAAAAATGGATTTCAAGTTTTCTTCCCCTTTATATAACCAAAATGTTTTCCTCCAGGGATGACCACCTGAAGTACACAAACAGCATGCCAATAAGTAAAAAGGCGCCCACAGATGGGGACCAGAGTGGAAAAGACTGCCATGGTCATTATTCCTAAAAGGAGACATGCTTTCCATCCTCCAGACAGCTATCTGCTTCTAATGGCCTTTCTTGGAGCTTCTAGATCACCAATGAGTTTCAGGCAAACTGTGAAGCACACCCTGCCTCTTGGCACATCTGCGAAGTGCCAGGGTTTGCACCATCGCGGTCTCTCAGAACTCTCATTCTTAGTGACCCTCCACTCACTCAGCCGCCCAGTCATTCCACAGACATACAGGAATGCTGATTCATGACAGCTGCTATTGTGGCAAACAATACAGATTATGTCTCTGCCTTCCAGGTATGATATTCTGGTGAGCAAGAGAGATGAGAGACAAGTCTATACTATAATTAAAAATAATAAAATAAACTGGGCATGGTAGTGCATGCTTGTAATCCTAGTACTTGGGAGGCTAAGATAGGAGAATCGCAGGTTCAAGGCCAGCCTCAGCAACTTAGCAAGACACTGTTTCAAAATTATATATGTATATATATAATTTTTATATATATACATATACCTATATATGTATATATATATATATATATATGTACACACATACATAAAATAGAGCTACAGATATAACTCAGAGGTAGGATGATCCTAGGTTCATTATCCATTACCAATTAAGAATATTAACAATAAGGGGAGAAGGAAGATGGTGACATAGAGGGAGAGAGCATGTTTCAGTTCTCTGAGACTTATAACTCAACTACCGAGAAGGCTGCTTCTTGACAAGGGAAGAAAAGCAACAAAAAAATTCCACAAATCAATGAAAATTGAAATGCGGTGGAATCAGAGCCAAAAAAGAGAGCTGAGAACTGTAAAGAGCTTCACCAGTCTCACCCTGTGAATGTGGTGGCGGCAACATCTTGGTCAGGGCACAGTGGGGCTGGCAGCCGCCAGCACCTCGGCTCCCTGAGACCAACTCCAACAATGAAGCAGTAGATTATCGTGAAGCCAGAGACCACAGATGACCATGAAAACCACAGATGACCATGAAAAGCAGTCAGCATTTCTCTCCACACTTGACAATGACCCGGTTACCCAACAACCCAGCCAGATCCTGTGGCTTTAGCTGAACCCATCTCTTCCTGCTGGGTCCCAGAGTGGTGTTCAGCAAGACTGTGAGTTAACAAACAAAGATACTTTAAGAAAAGAAAATTACAGACCAATATCATTGATGAATGTAGATGCCAAAATTCTAAACAAAATACTAGACAGGCGCATTCAAAACCACATCAAGAAAATTGTACACCATGATCAAGTTGGTTTCATCCCAGGAAAGCAAGGCTGCTTCAACATACGCAAATCAATATATGTTATTCACCACATAAATAGAACTAAGGACAAAAATCATATGATCATCTCAATAGACGCTGAAAAAGCATTTGACAAAATCCAACACCCATTCATGTTAAAAACACTTGCAGAAAATCAAAATCATTAAGGCAATATACAATAAACCCAAAGCCAACATCATGTTTAACAGGGAAAACCTGCAAGAATTCTCTTTAAAATCAGGAGCAAGACAAGGATGCCCACTATCACCACTCCTTTTCAATATAGTCCTCAAGACTCTTGATAGAGCAATAAGACAGGAGAAGGATATCAAAGTAATTCATATAGGAAATGCAGAATTAAAATTATCTTTATTTGTATATGACATGATCCTATATCTAGAAGATCCAAAAAACTCAACCAAAAGACTACTAGAGCTGATTAACAAATTCAGCAATGTAGCAGGATACAAAATCAGCCATAAAAAAACAGTAGCTTTTCTATATGCCAACCATGTATCCATTGAGAAAGAAATCCAGAAAACAATCCCATTCACAATAACCTCAAAAACAGTAAAATAACTAGGAATACACTAACCAAGGAAGTTAAAGACCTCCACAATGAAAATTATAAGACACTAAAGAAAGAAATTGAAAATATCTCAGAAGATGGAAAGATCTCCCTTGCTCTTGGATAGGTAGAATAAATATTATCAAAATGGTCATTCTATCAAAAGTGAACTATAGAGTCAATGCAATCCCTATCAAAATACCAATGTCATAAACCTCATATGGAGAAACAAAAGACCCAGAATAACCAAGGCAATTCTCAGCAATGAGAAGCATGCAGGAGACATCACAATTCCCGACTTCAAATTATAACTACAGAGTTGTAGTAATAAAAACAGCATGTTATTGGCACAAAAATAGGCACATAGACCAATAGAACAGAATAGGAGATACAGAAACAAACCCATACACTTATAGCCAATTGATTTTTGAGAAAGGTTCCCCAACACATATGTTGGGGAAACAATACCCTTTTCAACAATTGGTGTTGGGAAGACTGGTTATCCATTTGCAGAAAAATGGAACTAAATTCTTACCCCTCATCCTGCACAGGAGTCAACTCAAGATGGATCAAAGACCTGGAAGTTAGACCAGAGACTGTGAAGCTACTAGAGGAAGGCACAGGTCCAACACTCCAATATACAGGCACAGGTAGAAACTTCCTCAATAAGAGCCCCAAGGCTCAGGAAATTAAAACAAGATTTAATAAGTGGGATGGTATTAAACTAAAAAGTTTCTGCACATCGAAGGAAATCACCAAGAATCTAAAGAAAAAGCCTAAGGAATGGGAAAAGATCTTTTCCATCTATTCCTCTAGTAGAGGATTAATATCTAAAATGTACAAAGAACTTAAGGACTCTACACTAAAATAAAATAACCCAATCAAGAAAGGAGTGATTGAATTGAACAGACACTTCACAAAAGAAGAGATAAAAATGGCCAATAGATACGTAAAAAATGTTCGACTTTATTAGCAATCAGGGAGATGAAAATCAAAACTACACTCAGATTCTATCTAACCCCAATCAGAATGGCAACCATCAAGAAGTCAAAAACAATAAATGCTGGTGAGGATATGGAGAAATAAGAACTCTTCTCCACTGTTGTTGGAATTGCAAACTAGTTCAACTGCTGTGGAGATCAGTGTGGAGATTCCTCAGAAAACTGGGAATGGATCCACCATATGATCCAGCTATACCATTCCTGGGTATCTTCCAAAGGGGTTGAAATCAGAAGACTACGGTAATATATGCATACTCATGTTCACAGCAGCACAATTTACAATAGCCAAATTATGGAACCAACTTAGGTGTCTATCAACACATGAATGAATTACAAACTTATGGGAAATACACACAATGGAAATCTATTCAGCAATAAAGAAGAATAAAATGATGTCATTTGCAAGAAAATGGAAGGACCTGGAGAATATTATGTTAAGTGAGATTAGCCAGTCACAGGAAGTAAAGGGGCATATGTTTTCTCTAATATGCACAAGATAGGGAGTAATTGGGATACCAGAGGGACTTCAGATAATGGAGGAGAAACCTCAGTGGAGCCAGGGAAGTGGTCCATGGGAAAGGAAAAGGGAAAGAGAAGACTCAGGTTACCAATGGAAATACTACCATCAACTATGTGTACATATGTGAATATATCAACATCAATCCCAGTACTCTGTATTGGGAAGGGAGAAATGGGGGGAGGGGCCACCCACCAAGTGCTGTGTGCATGTATATGTCACTGTCAACACGATTTACATTATAACGTGAGACTATAATGCACCAATAAAAACACACTAAAAAAGAAATTATTAAAAATAACAATAATAATAATAACAACAATAAGTGCTATGAGGAAAATGAAACAAGAAAGAGGTCAGGGAACAGAAGGAGCTGGTGGGCATGGATGGTACGGAGTGCATCATGTCATTAATTTCTACCTCTCTTCAGTAAGATCCAAGTTCTCCCAGGGGTCCATGAGTCCAGGCAAAGAAACAGCCCCAACTCGAGGAAGATGCTTTGGAAGTGAGGCAATCGGAGAAGGCAGCCGATGACCGATTACCAGATGTTCCATCAACTGACTGGGCAGCAGCACCTCTGCTTTCTTCTTCTTTCCTGTGCTACTATCTCAACAAGCTGCCACCAAAAAGCTGCCAGCGTGTGCGTGTCCCTCCTTCAGTGGCCTAAAGACCACTCTAAATGCTTCCTCCCTCCTGGTGTCAAAGGAGCTGCCATGAACAGAGCCTACATACATCCAGACACCGGCTGTGTCCACACAGAGCCCATCGAGATCCTAAGCAGCCCTGTGACTCCGTGGGTCTCACACCAGGAGCTGATATCAGCATCAGCATTACCTGCAGGACTTGACAGACACACGTCCATGTCCCTGGCTGGCCCCACCCCCGAGCTTCTGATCCTGGGACCTGAGGTTGGACCCAAGGACCTGCATTTCTGTTGCCACTCCACATACCCCCACTCTGAGAACGCCATTTCAAGGGGCAGATTATTCTATCAGCATGACCAGAGAAGGAAATGAAATTCTAGAGATTAAGTCATTTGCCAAAGTTGGCAGGCGGTAAACATAAAACCATTCAGGGACCACACAATACTGAAATCACTCGGGGGATTTGCTCCCACACTTGACTCCTGAGAAAGACCCTCACAGCCTGCTTGAGCCCTCCCCTCAGCAACCAAGGGCAAAGGGGCAGGGACTGTGGTCTGCTCCTGTTCAGACCCCCAGAGTCAAGCATGGTCCCCAGTACCTCTCCACCATAACACTACTGTTGGTTGGATAACTAACTGTTTTTATCAAGGAGCTCTCATCTTCACTCTGAAATGCAAATCAGAAGGAATCCCAGAGCTTTGGGCTGTCTAAACTGTTTCTGCTGAGGGCTTCTGCCCAGTACCCAGAGCCGCCACAGGCCTGGGTATATGCACAAACACACTAGGATGTGGAAGTGGGGGCTCTGCCCACCGCACCAAAACCACTCAGGTGTCAGCTGGCGTATTTTATGTTATTACCGTGTGCACTGATATGGATGGCATGCTCTTGATTAATATCTTACAGAAGATCTGTGGGGAAAGTAAAAGCATAAAAAAGTAGAATGTCCCTGGAAATGAGCTATATGCTAGAGGTGGTTGCTAAATATTCAGGACCAGTTGTCAAACACTGCTAGCTTGAAATCAACAAGAGTGGGAACATTTACACCAAGGAAACTGGTGAAAGCTACAAATCAAAGCTCCCCATCTCTGTGCCCGCACCCGATCCCAGAGCTCTTTACCAACACAGTACTGCTTGAAACGAACAGGAGTCATGGAGTGTGGCACTTGCTATGGTTAGAAGCCAGGCTCGTATTTCTGTGGGTGCATATCTCTGAAATAAATTTCCAAAATTAAAATGGAGGTCAGTGGAGACTTATGATTCATATTCTTTTCTCTCTCTCTCTCTCTCTCTCTCTCTCTCTCTCTCTCTCTCTTTCTCTCTCTCTCTCTCTCTCTCTCTCTCTCTCACACACACACACACACACACACACACACACACAGAGTTTCATTACAGAAAATTTTTTAGAAATGCCACTATTGTATTCGGCCATGAGTAACAATCCAACTTTTCATGGCTGATCAAAAGAATGCTTGGCCAAAGGCTTTTTATTTCACTCCCTTTTTCTTCTTCCCAAAAAGAACCATTTGTTGGCTCCAAAGAACAAATGAGAACTGAGCTGCTAAGAACTTTTGTTCCGCACACACTCTGAACATCATCTTCTAACGTCTGGAGGATAGAATCCATAGACCACGAACCGTTACATCTCATCGTCCACCTCCATTCAACTCTTGGCCGACTCTGCTAAGGGAGCAAGAATAACTCAAATCCCCAGACAGCCAAAGAAACCGACATGTTAGCCAAACTTTCACTACAGCTATAACCAGGGAAAAAAAATAATCTAGCCTACATTTCATTATCTTCCATTTTTCCTGGCAGAACCAACTTGGAATGGCATCAAGCTGTAAAACAAATGGTCCAAGAGGGAAGAGGACTAATCCACAAGCTATATAAACAGCGCCTTTTATGAGCAAGAGCTCACAGTGTTTGAAACTGGAGCGAGGTCTACAATAGCATTTCAGAGGATTGGTATCTGAGAAGTGAGGTAAATGATTACAAGAAGTTGCCTACACCTAAAGTGAACTTTATATTAAAAAAAAAATCACAGTGACACAGTCATACTTCCTGGCATAACCATGGACTTATTATACACATAAAGTGATTAAAAATAACAAAGCAGGTGAGAAACACTGCCATTAAATTTCACTGCTAACCACAGTAAGGCTTTACTTCAGTCCTTGAAGATGGAGCCAGCAGTAACTCAAGAGCAGTAAAATTGTCTTGCTCAGCTGGGCATAGTGGTGCACACCTACAATCCCAGTACTTGGGAGGCTGAGAGAGGAGGATCCCAGGTTTGAGGGCAGCTTTAGCAAAGTAGCATGACTTTCAGCAACCTAGCAAGACCCTGTTTCAAAACAAAAAAAATTAAAAATAAAAAGGGGTGGGCTCCTTTAAAAATGTAGCTTGAAGGTAAAATGCCCCTGGTTCTAATCCCTAGTACCACCAAAAGAAAAAGAAAAAGTCCTGCCTTCTTTTTTTCTATGGGTTGTACTTTCCCTTTCCAAGGCTTTATTTTATTTATTTATTTCCTTTTGTAGTGCTAGAGATTGAACCCAGGGGCATTCTACCTCTGGGCTACACCCTCTGCCCTTTTTTTTTTTAAATTTGGAAACAAGGTCTCACTAAGTTGCTGAGAGCCTAGCTAAGTTGCTGAGGCTGGTTTCAAACCTGCAATCCTCCTGTTTCAGCCTCCCAAGTACTGGGATTACAGGTATGCACCACTATGCCCAGCTAGTGGGGATGCTTTTAAATAAACTCACTCATGTATTGGGATGATAATACTAAAAGCTGACAAGGATGTAGGACAACGCAAACTCTGACACAGGGCTGATGAGAATGCAAAGTGTGCAGTCCTTTTGGAAAACAATTTGGTGGCTTTTTACAAGGACACACATGCTTACCAGGTGACCCACAACTTCATTCCTAAGTATCTAACAAAAGAAATGAAAACATATATTCATATAGTAATTGTATATCAATGCTTAATAGAAGCTTTATGATTAAGCCAGACCCCAAAGACTACATCCTGGATGATCCCATTTATATGACAGCCTTGAAAGCAAACCACAGAAACAGGGAAACAAGAAAATGGCTAGGGCTGGGCATAGTGGAGCACACTTGTAATACCAGTCCTTGGGAGGCTGAGACAGGAGGATTGCACGTTCAAGACCAGCCTCAGAAACTTAGTGAGGCCCTCTGAGACTTAGTGAGACTCTGTTTCAAAATAAAGAATAAAAGGTGCTGGGGGTGTCGTTCACAGGTAGAATGCTCCTGGGTTCAATCCCCAGTAAAACACACACACACACACACACACACACACACACACACACACACACACACGAGAAAGAAGGAAAAAAAGAGAGGAGAGAAGAGAAAGAAAGGAAGGGAGGGAGGAGGGCGAATGGGCTAGAGATTCACTTCAAAGGGAGATCAGGGAACCCTTTGGGATAATGGTTTTGTATCTTAACTTTATTCTGTATCTTGACTATGCTGGTAGGTACATGGCTGTATAAATTGTCAAAACTCATTCACCTATACACCTAAAAGGACAAATTTTATTGTATGTAAATTGCCCTTTAACAAATATTTCTAAAATTAAAAAGAAACCTGAATTGGGGCTGGAGATTTTTAAGTCTACTCCCCTGAGATCAAATTATTTCAAACACTGCTTCTGGGAACTTCAGCAAAATCTATTTCCTGGGCAAGTTGCACCATATTCTTCTCAGCACTGGGTATTGTTGGGTGGTTTTTTTTTTTTTTTTAGCCATTCTGGTACGTATATAAATGTCATTTGGGTTATCTCAGAGCCAACCAGAATGCATGAACAGGACCCTAGAGTCACTCAGCCCCTGGCCAGCACTGCCCCTTTGGGAGTCCCAGTCAGTCCCTCTCTGAGCATCAGCCTCCTCATGCAGAAAGCAAAGGAGATGCTGGGCTATGCCTGGCGAGCCCTCACAGTTGACCATTTCTTCAATTAGAGAACCTGTGACCAGTATCTGAGACCCAAGTGTAGGGTTTTGGTGGGTTTGTTGGTTTGTTTGTTTTGCCATAACTGTGGGCTTTCGAAAAGAAAGTGCAGCACCTCTAGGCAGAAATTATTGAAAGGAAATGCTTTGGCACCAGATTGTAATTCTCAGCTGCTCTGACACATTTGAATGAGTGAGTCTTTAAAAGCTTTTGTCAGCTTGCTTTAGCAATGAAATTTGATAGTATTAAGACTATCCAGGACGAAACAATTATATAAGTGTAAATGGAAGATTCATTTAAGGGTCACCATGAAATCCCTGGAAAACGCCTTTCCAGTCTTTTCTTTTTCTTTTTTTTTGTCTGACTAAATAAGGTCAGATAAGATGAGGACAAAACTAAGTCAGCATGCAGAATTTAAATTACTTAAATTACTTTTCTTTTTTTTTTCCTGCAGCTGAACTTCAGAATGTGTGTGTGTTTGGGGTGAGGGGAGGAAGGGGGCGGGTGAACAGCTTAAACCAAAGCTAAGCTCTTCTGTTCTGTATCAAATGGCAATTACTCTTCACCCCCTTTTTTTTAAAAATCCGTCCACTCAGCAAACATCCACCACCTCAAACAAAGCTGCTGAAAGAGGCAGAAGAGTGTGGGGGTTTGGGATGCAGCTTACAAATGGAGAATTGCTTTAAGCTAAGGGGTGCATACATTAAGCCCACTTTCTGTGCTATATACACGTTTAGGAAATTCTATAATGAAGAGCTGAGAGAGACAGTGATGGAGGTGGAAGGAACAGCAGAGACAGAGAATGATCTAAGGAGCTCACAGTCCTGGGGGTGCAGATCTCTGGGCCTTCACACTTGCTAACTTTTGTTTTTGTTTTTGTGGTGCTAGGGATTGAACCCAGGGGCATTCTACCTCTGAGCTACACCCCCAGCCCGATTTTTATCTTTTATTTAGAAACAGAGTCTCACTAAGTTGCTGAGAGCCTCATTAAGTTTCAGAGGCTGATTTCAGACCTGTGATCCTCCCGTCTCAGCCTCCCAACTCCTGGGATTACAGGCAAGTGCCACCAACTCAAAACTCATGGGTCAAGTTTCTGAATGTCTCTGTGTCTCAGTTGCCTGTCTGTAAAATGGGATCACTAGTAGTAACTACTCACCAGGTTATTGTGAAAACTGAGTTTAAAGCACATTTACTGAATGTCTGGGGCAAAAGACCCACATATTTATAAGTGCCTACTTATATAAAGAGACATATTTATAAGTTCCTATCATGTGCTTGACACCAGAGACCTTATGTATACGCATGCGTGCCTGCACACATGCATGTGCATATTTGCTAAGGCCTTTAAATTAGTACCAAGCATCTTGCAGAACACGTCATCTCTGCTCCTGAGCTGATACCTGCTTTGTATTCCCATTAGGCCTTGGGAAGCATTTACCCGTGGGGAACAAAGGCGACAGCTTCATTTCTCTCCCCTCACTGCCCTCAGCCACTCTCAGCCGGATCACCCATCCTTGCCCAGTGATAATCCATCCCTTAGCCTTCCAGTCTCTCTCACTTATAAGAACAAAATAAGTTAGGAAATTACAAAATTACAGCTCAATGTGAGGATTTGCAAGGTGCAGCACGACCTGGTGTGAACATTTCCATTTATACCCAATGCCCGCTCCTCAGCACGGCCCCTCATGTGGGATGAGGGCCTACAGAGGCTGGGCATAGTGGCACTTGCCTGTAATCCCAGTGCTTGGGTTGCAGGTTTGAGGCCAGCCTCAACAACTTAGTGAGACCCTGAGCAACTTAGCAAGACCCTGTTTCAAAACAAAAATAATTAAAAGGGCTGATGGCAGCTGGGCATGGTGGCACATGCTTGTAATCCCAGCACTTGGGAGGCTGAGACAGGAGGACTGCAGGCTTGAGGCTAGCCTTAACTTAGTGATTTATCAAGACTCTCAGCAACACAGGAAGACCCTGTTTCCAAATAAATAAATAAGGCTAGGGGTGTAGCTCAGAGATAGAATGCCCCTAGGTTCAATCCCCAGTATCACAAAAAGGTGAGGTCTAGGAGTACAGCTTGGAGGTATAATATCCCTGGGTTCACTCCCACCAAAAAGGGAGGAGGGATGCTAACAGAGGAAGAAGGGCAGTGGCAGCTGGTCCTCCATGCTTCCTCCAGCCCAACCCCATGTCCTGGCTCCTCTAAGACCAAGGAAGACGGAGAATGGACTAAAAAGAGCAAGAGAAGCCACAGCCTAACACCCGTTGTTTTCTCCCTCATTCCTTCCTGAGAGCTCGAGCTAGCAAGCATCCGAAGTAGGCTCTCTTGCAGACCCCGCTGAGGGTTCAGCCCAGGCCCTGTTGGGGAAGCTCTGTACTCCAGGACTCCTTAAAAGGGCTATGAGTTTTCTGTCTGGCCTCCTGTGACTTTTATTAGACTTGACCTTGGTGATCTTGGTGATCTCTGTGCCAGGACCACTTTACAGCCAGCCTAACTCCCCCTACGCCCTGGCCACTGCACCCTCTAAGCCTGCACTGGTCGGCAAGAATCTCACGCCTGCTTGCCATGCCGGAGGAGGCCATGCAGGCAGCTCTACTACAGCCCCCTCCCCTGCCCTGCCCACCTGCCAGCCTCCTGTTTTCAGAATTCCCCAAGCAGGAAATGGGTATCACTCCAATGTTCACATAGGTCCCTCCCAGGCTAGAGATGGCACATCAACGTCTTCCACATTCCGGGTGCTCTGAAGAGCACTATCATTAATCTCTGCTCCCGTGTATGAAGACAGGCCTATGAAAGCTAGAGCTAGCGAGCATCCAGCCAGGAAGGGGATTGCCAGCCTCCTCCTCTCCAGCAGGCACCCCAAGCTCTATGTGTGGTTTGCTTAGATCTCCCCATTTGACTAGAGCAGGAGTCAGTCCTGTCAGTAGGAAAAAAAAAATCCCTCTCTCCTCCCTTTTGCTCCTCTATGAAAACATTTTTTTTTTCCTTAAAAATGCAGCCAAGGCTACCAGACCATTCTTACTAATGTCACAGAGGCATCTGCCATCTCTCTGAACAATGGAATCTCCCCCAACCCCCATTGCTCTCAGCTTTGGGACATAAACCAGAATTCCCAGGCCAAAGGAAAATTTCCCTTCAACATTCCATACCCTGTTTTTAAATAAAGAAATCTCCTGTTTTCCATGGTTTTAAAGAATAAACAGGATAAAAGAGACTAAAGAAAAAAAAAAAAGAGTCAGAAGACTCAGGAGACAGAGAGGTTCAAAATCCATCAGTAAATGAACAGAACAGATATTTACTGAAACAGATACAAGAAACATTATCTCAAAGGAGACCACATTTCTGGAAATACACGGGCAAGGAGTCTTGAAAATTACTTCCCGGTATTTCTAGCAGAATTATGCCTCCTTGATAAGTTATTTCAAAGTCACAGTCAGCTTTTGGGCTTATTTACACCCGTTTTTAAAACTTCATGGTCTCCTGAAAGAGGAAAAAAAAAATTATAAAAAAAATGCATAACCAGGGATGTCAAGGTTAACAACAAGATTATCACTTCAGGAAGGTGTGGAGAGTGGGAAAGGTGTCCTAGCAACAGCCAATCTCACAGGTTCCTGGCTTCACCTGCTGCCTGTGCCACCCAGGTCTTTACAGGCAAGTAGACGGAGCCCACAGAGCCAGAGCCTGCTGCTGGCAGCCGCCTTGCATGATGCTCCAGAAACGCAGCCTAATGAATGAGACGGCGGGTCAGCCGAGAGCTGATGCACTGGAGCACACTAACGGGAAGCATGATGCTTCGGGGATGTGAGGACAGGTATTTGCATGTCAGGGAAACAACCCTGAAAAAACTGCAAAGGTAGAAAGAAGTGAGCCAGGCAACAGGAGACTGAAGGACCTGGACTCCTTTTTTTTTAACAATGCCAGTGAAAATGATGTGATTTTAGGCCTCAGAGTCATCCTCAATTCTTCCTCTGCCTTCAGCCTCCACTACTAAATTCTCACCAATTTTTCCCCTCCTGGTTCAAGCCCCCACCACCAGATGGGGGCTTCACCTCAGATGATACTATTTGAGCCCAGGCCTCCACATCCCTCTGCTGGCCCTATCGAGCAGCAGGGCTGGCCAGCCCCAGGGGATTTCTCTCCCCTTGCAGAGCTGACTTAAAAGTCCTCAGTTGCCAGACTGAGGATATGGCTCAGTGACAATATGCACGAGGTCCTGGGTTCAATCACCAGCACCACAGATAACAATAATAATAATAATAATAATAACAACAACAACAACAATAACAATTATTGCTCATTTGCCCTGAATAATGGCCCCCCCAAAGATATCTACATCCCAATCCCCAGAACCTGTGAATGGTACCCTCTATGGCAAAAGGGGCTTTGCAGATATAAGTACATTAGGGATTTTGAGATGGGGAGATTATCCCAGATGATCTGAGTGGGTCCATGATATCACAGGACCTCTAAAAGAAAGACACAGGAAGATCGAAGCCAGAGAAGGCAATGTGGCCATAGAAGCAGAGACTGGAGACTCCATTAAATGTCTGTGTTCCTCCCCTTCGGACTCCAAGGAACGTATCTGCCTATGCAAGACCAGAATGCAGAGGGGCCAGAACAACATGGGAAGAATGAATCCAAGGCTGGACAAAGAAGCTGCAATCCGTCTCAAGACCTCCATGTGTGCTAAAGCCCACTAGAGTTCACAAACCATTCCTTTAGAATCATGGGAAACCCAAGGAAGGCCTAAAAGAAGTCCAGAAGTGGGAGAGAGGCCTCGTCCCTGGATTAGTGTCCTAGAGCTGCCATAACAAAATACAAATAGACCAGGGGGCAAAAATGACAGACATTACTGTCTGGCGGCTCTGGAGGCTGAAGTCCAAGATCAAACAAAGTGTGGGCAAGCTTGGTTTCCTCTTTCTGCACCTCCATATGGTCTTCCTTTTCTGTGTGCACATGTCTTCGTCCAAATGTCCTCTGCTTGTAAGAACGCCTGTCACGCTGGGTTGTGGCGCACTTGACAGACCTCATTTTAATGCACCTCTCTAAAGAGCTCTTATCTACAAATATGGTCACATTCTTGAGAACTGGGAGTTAGGACTTCAACTTATGAATTTGGAGGGAGTGCCGTTCGGTCCCCAATAGTACCCAAGAGGTAAAATCATGCCTGGTGAACAGCCTTAATTTGCCTGCCGATGACAAGTGACACATGTGTAAGGAATCAACACAGCAATTTGTCCTTCCATTCTTCTTCAGCACCATCGTCTCAAGGTGTATAAGACAGAACTACACTACGTCAGAATGACAGGGCGCCCAAGATATTGACCCTCGGCGCCCAGGGCTCCCAGCATGGGGTCAAGGCTCATTCCTTCCAGCCCTGCAGCAGTGTCCCTCATTTACCCCAGCATGTCCTACTGATGTCATCACTTTGCATGGAGGTGGCAATGTGACAAGGGTGATAATAATAGTGACCACCACCCATGACTACTGAGAGAAATAAATGGAGAACACGTGCAAAACACCTAAACCCACCCAGGACACGGGGACATGCCTGCACAGGGGGACACCAACAAGTGTTTCTGGTCATGGCCCACAAGCAGGAGTGAGCTCACCAGGGACTCCAGGCCCAGGAAGCCAACCTGCCAGGGCTCTGTTTCACAGAGGGGTCAAATAACTCCCCTGGGGCCCACAGCTGGCAGGTGCAAGGACTGAAAGCTGCTTTGCTCAACCCTTAAAGGTCCAAACTGGAGCAGGTGCCAAGAGGCCCCACCTGAGGAACTCCAAACTGTACAGTAAGCAGAGATTCTCAGATACCACTAGTGCATGCTGGAAGCACCCGGGGAGCTTTCAAGACCTCTGCTGCTGCCAAATCTAGAAGTGCCCATCGAATCGTCTGAGGGCAACTTGAACAACGGGGTGTTTCAAATTGCGAAAGTCCAGACAAAGCAGAGAGCCCAGCTCCCAAGTCAGCCACCCGTGAGGGAGAGAGCATATTGTGTGACAACCAGTAGTAACTTGTCTTTATACATTGAAATTTAACACCTGGGTTTTAATCCTTTGCAATCAAACTGGCTTAAGAGATGAAAACATAATTCTAATAGCACCCCTAAATCTTGAGGAATGATAAGATATGGCATAAAAGGGGAGGAACAGAGCATTTCTAGGAAACTAGGTCCCAGGAAAGCAAATGTCTTCGCTAAAAATACTTTCCCTGATTTCTCTCGACAAGTGGATCCCACACATGGAAATAATGAAGGCAAAGGCTGTGTGACAGCCACCCGCTCGACTTCTGGTGTCCTCCCCAATCCCGCCCCTCCTGGAAGTCAGGGAGAAGGCAGAATTAGCGAAGCCTCAAGAGATTTACGAACTCTCCAAACTGGGTGAGACATGGCAAATCATTTGGTAGGACCATCAACCAAGAGGAGAAAGCTCGTCTACAATAGCCTTGATGTGTCTGCCTCTCGTGCAGGGAACTGTACCTTCCCGCTACAATAGTGTTAGGTGGCACCTGTGGTGGGGGAAATTGCCAGGCTGCCACCTCCACTGCCACCATAAGCCTGCCCCCGAGGACACAGGGACAAAGCCAAGCCTTCTCCTTATTTATTTATTTATTTATTTATTTACTTATTTATTTATTTATTTATTTATTTATTTATTTATTTATTTATGGTGGTTGTGGCCCTGGAGATTGAACCCAGGGCACTGAACTCCATCTCCTCCTCCCCCTCCTCCTCCTCCTCCTCCTCCTCCTCCTCCTCCTCCTCCTTCTCTTTCTCTTTTGAGACAGGATCTTCTAAGTCACCCAAGCTGGCCTTGAACTTGCAATCCCCCTGCCTTAGCCTCCCAAATAGTTAGGATTACAGGTGTGGACACTGCACCCAGCAAGACCTGTCCTCCTTGCATGTGGAATTCCAACCCATAGCTAATGACAGTGGTTCTCCCCTTCCCCAGACCTCTTTGTCATCATCTCTTAACGCCAATATTTGTCATCTTCATCTTCATTTTTTCCCACTGGACAGGACAGGCCATCCTTTGCATGCACTCTAATTTGTTAATGTCCCTTCTCATGTGTCAGTCCGCTAAGCACCATCTCTAAATGGGATCTGAGCACAGGGCAGGGGGCAGCAGTTCCTTTTACTGGAAGGCTCTCTGGGCTCAACAAGCAGGCTAGAGGCACACCACCTTCATTTGAATCCTGGGCCTTAACCATTATACATAGACTCTACTGTCTGTGACTTGAAATAGAACACCATTCCCCTGCCCTCATGTAGCATTTAATCTATTTGAAGAAAAACAGATATGCACACCTACAATGGGAAAACACAACCACTCATTCACACCTGCCCGAGACAACCTGCTGCTGCTTCTCACAGCCCAGCTCCCTCTGGCTCAGAGACTGCAGCTTCGAATCCCGCCTTTGACATTTCTGGGTATGGAGTCCCCTAGGCTTTCCGATGTAGTCACCTTCCTGAAGGTGGGGGCTCCCTGCTCCCGCCCTAGCCCCTGAACTTATCCTGGCCTCAAACCCAGATCCTCTGGTCTCAGCCTCCCAAGTACTGGGATTACAAGCGTGAGCCACCACGCCCAGCTACCCTGTGGCCTTTTAAGCTGAGCTTTGGTATATGTCCTTTTGGCTTCAAATGCCTTCCCCTCTCCTTCATCTTGCTTTCTTCCCGACAAACTCCTATGAACACATCAAAACCCAACACAAATGCCATCCTCTCTGTGACAGTTTTCCTAAGTCTGCCAAGCAGGCAGTAAGATATTGCTCCAGACTCCTGGGACATGGTCCTGAGACTTCTCTGGCAGCAAGGCTGTTTATCTACAACTTTCCTGTACATGCGTCTATCAGCAGACTGAGAACTCCTTGGGGACAGATACATGTCTCATTCATTCCTGGGTCCTCAGAGCCCAGCACGTGGCTTGGAACACAAAAGGTGCAGTGTTTGCTGAATACAGCCGACTTGTAAGCTGGCATTATCAAGGCTTCATGAAAGGAAACATACTTGAGTTCAGCCTTATCAGACTAATAGGAAACCATGGAAGAGTTCATGAAGCATGAAGAGTTCTCTCCTGGCCACGAGTCAGCACTGAGTTGTGGGAATTCCCAGAGCAGTGAACAGATTCAGATCTGACCAAGAGGGAGTGTGTGTGTGTGTGTGGGGGGGGTGCTTCTTGTTGACATACATGATAGGGAGTCAGCCCTTGACCCTCAGGGGCCTGGCGTCATGTTCCAGACACAGGAAGAAGCCTCCAGGGAGGCAGGAAGGAAATGGTGTGGAGCGCACGTGAGTTCAAGGGCAGCCCTGAGTCAGGAAGGGCTTCCTCAAGATTCCCGTGATCCATCCATCTAGTGCCTGGACATGCCTCCCAGTGGGACGCCCTGGAAGCAGCTGAGAGCTGTCATGCTGACCTGGATCTATGTCCACAGAGGCCCAACACAGAGGCTGAACACAGCTGGCCCCAGTGTCACACAGTCTCAGGCATCAGACAACCCGTCCGTGCCCAGGATGCCATGGGAGACAGCGGTTCACAGAGGCCGGGCCACACGTAAAGGCCACCCACTTGCACCCTAATTCCTCCTTCGTCAGACTCCAAGTGCCCTTAAGTGTGGGATCCCCACTGGACACCGTGAGGCCTCTGACACCCCCATTTGGTTCTACCCTGCTGCAGACCCATCTCCAGCTTCCCCCACCCCACCCAGCCCACACACAGACTGGAAAGGACCAGGGGTTATTTTCCAAGGGCCTTGAAGAAGGCATTGACTGTGACTACAGAGTTATCTTCCTGAAGCCAATGTTCAGAGCCATGCTAAATCCATAAATATCAGTGCAGACACATAGTGCAGAAGCCTTATAAAAACCATAGCAAATCCACAGCTTTTACGCAGTAAATTATATTGACAAGTCATTCCTATTTTTCACTTCTACTTTTTCCCCCTTTGATGAATGGGCAGTAGAAGTTCTTTGGCTGTGTTGGGGAAGAAAAAAAAAAGGCACTCCTTTTTGGAGAAGAAAAATTCATTAGCTAATCCACCTACTTGGAGAATTTATTTCCAAGGATGAACTTTGGGGAGGTTTTATAATGGATGCCCTGACTAATGGGAAGCATGAATCTGTTCCAGAT
Source organism: Graphiurus murinus (assembly GCA_004027655.1). Lineage (NCBI taxonomy): Eukaryota > Metazoa > Chordata > Mammalia > Rodentia > Gliridae > Graphiurus > Graphiurus murinus. The sequence continues at coordinate 100,169 of PVLC010000973.1, read as the reverse complement.
GGTTAATTACTTTTTATCATTCCTTTTAATAATAGTTAAGAATAATAAGACAACTGGTGTGAAAAATGAGAACACAGAATGAATTAAATTGAAGTATCCTGCAACCATTTTCAAAAAAAAAAAGAACAGGTTGAAGTTGTACAATCTTAAAATATCAGCTTTTAGAACTAGTGGAGGTTACAAATTATGAGCTCCATAAAAGAAATTAATTTCTATGTTAATCAAATAATGTTCCCAGAAGTGGTCAAGCAGAGATGCCTCAGCCACACACACAGCAGGGATGTTGCTGAAGGAATTCCTGCAGTATGGAGGCCTTGGCTACGATGGTGGAGGGTGCCTATCGTGTGTGTGTGTGTGTGTGTGTGTGTGTGTGTGTGTGTGTGTGTGTTACTGCGAATCAAACCCAGAGGCATTCTACCCCTAAGCTACATCCTCAGCCTAGACTTATTTTATTTTTTTATTTTGAAACTGGGTCTCACTGAGTTCTAAGTTGTTAAGGCTGGCCTTGAGCCTGTGATCCTTCTGTCTCTGCCTCCCAAGTACTGAGATTACAGGTATGCACCACCATGCCCAGCTAGAGAGAATGTTTTAAACAAACTCACCCACCCCTCTCCCACTCGAAAAGTTTCACAGTCTTCATACTGGAAATCTGCAGACCTCAGCACAGGGCCTGGATGACCTAACCCCAGACATTCTGGCTAGTTTTGTCTCCCTCTTTGTTTCCTTCTCCCTTGATCCCTCAATAATACTGAGCTACTGAGAATACTGAGATACACAGACATGATCTAGTCTCCAGGTCAACTAATATGCCTTTGTCCACGTTATTCCCCCCAATGGCATGGCTCTCTCGGGCTGACTGACCTGGAGAAGTCCCAGTCAACATTTAGGTTTCCACTAGAGAGCTCCTTTCCCTGTGAGCCCATCGTGGCTCACTCTCCAGACGGGGGCGCTCTCTCCTCCAGCCCACAGGCATGCATTACCTTGGACTTGAACTGTGTGTGTGAAATCTGCTTTAGGGCAGGCAGATGTTAACTTTTTGTTTTTTTCATCTTGGGGATCTCCAAGCTTCTGCTCCATTCTTGGCATGGGATCATTAAATATTTTATTGAGTGGGTGAGTGAAATGGATGAGAATCCATGGACAAAATGCACTAACTCAAACATTTCGTGACTCCACCCTTTACTCTGATATTGCTTCTCACAGCTGATGCTGACAGTCCAGGAAACCCTCTCTTGGCAGAAGGCCACCAATACTGCATGTTCTCTTTGGGAAGCTCTGATTTTAAACCAGACCCAGAATCTTCTCCTCAGAACAGCAACACAGCACAACTAGGTGGAATCAGCAGCAGCTGAGTCTCCTGGGTGGGTCCTGTTTCCAGCGTACTGGATGATTTGGAGCAAGTAAGGACTCCTCTGGGCTGTGGCTTCACCCTCTATATGCTCAACCAGGGAGTGCCAGAACAATCCACAGCATAATGGGAAGAACATACAGATTCAGAGTGCCATAGCCAAAACCTTGGACCCATTCTGGGTTCCAGAATCAAAATTTGGGGTGAGGTTAAAAAGGTAATAATTTGTTTTTACATAAATAATCTAACACTCTTTGAGAGGCCTTGGCCAGCACCCCAAATCAACATGCGAATATCCTTGCAGTGAATTGTATATACATAGTCATACTAAATGGAAGAAATAAATACTATACATAGGCTTATATTAATCAGCTTTTTGCCACTATAACAAAATATTTGAGATAATTAATTTACAAAGAGACAAATATTTATTTTGGCTCATGGTTCTGAAAGTTCTAGTCCAAGACCAGGTAGCCCTATTACTCTGGGCCCCTGGTGACACAGCACATCATAGCAGGAGTGTGTGTGGCAGAGAAAACCACCCACTTCATGAGTCTCATAATCCCCTTGGGAGGCCATGCCCCCAATTACCTAAGGACCTCCCATTAGGCCCCACCTCTTAAAGGTCCAAACACCACCACTTTGGAGGCCAGGCCTTTAGCATAGGGACAATAAAGGGGCCATTCAACACTCAAACCTTCCATCCAGTTAGGATCAGGTTTTGCCACCTTTTCTTTTTGTTTTGAGTTTCAAAACTGTAGCTAAAAGATTTCAGCCTATGCTACAACCTCTGTTACATCAATGCTTAGTGATCTGAAAACAAGAAAAGGATGTTGGGTCTAACCATAATTAATACAAGCACTGGCAGTAGCATCCACCCTGGGGGTGATGTCCTGTATGAAAAGGAAAATGTACCGAGACGGTGAACACCTCCACAGCCTGGGGGAGATAGCAAGGACAACTTCTGCTCTGGGTTGATCACAGCCCCTGGCGGAACATGCAGGTGACATATGCCCTGGCACTGACTGTACAGATTTTAAGGTCCACGTTTAACAAAGGAGGCCTTCACAGAATGGGTAAGAAGCTTAAAGATTTTTGCAAAGGGGTGACGCCCAGAAGGCAGACGCGAGCCAACCAGCACACAGAGGAAAGCTGTCACTTCTCCTTCTACTGGGCACTTGTCTTGAGCTGCTACAAGGTAAAAGCAGTGACACTCTAATTCAGAACCGACAGGATGAAAAGGAATTATCAAGAAGATTATTGACATATGGGTGCAGATGGGCCGTCATTAACAGTAACCCTTGGCTTAAGAATACAGCGTGCTCGTACCATTAGTAAGCACAGGAGGAGGCCAGCACACTTACAATGACATTTTTAAATGAAACATCCTGACATGGGAGACAGACTTCTGCAATGTTTTCAGTGATATTTAACATTGTACCAGACACAATCCTAGCAGCTTCCAAATTTTCCCCAAACTAAATTGATCTAGCGATTCTGTTTTGAAGATTCCCTACTCAACAGCAGAGGATAAGAAGAGATGTCAGAGAAATACTTATGCTTTCAAACCACAGCAAAGATCGCTGGACTATCGCACACAAAACAATTGTGCAACAAATTAAATGCAGTTCTTTGTCAGCAAATGCTTCTGGAAGACGTACTGAAAACACTTGGTGATGGTCTGAAGAACGAAACTTGAAAAAGATGCATGCAGCATCCTTGCTGTGCTCAGGGAAGGGGGTGTTTTCGCATTTCTCCTGTTAGGTACAACACCACAGTCTCTGTTATGACGCACAGGAGGAACTATTTTTGCGAGTCAATTAACAAAAGATTTACGGTAAATTTATATTCTGAATTAAATGACTTCTTAAATGGAAACCTAGTTCCAGGGGGAAACAATTTGGTGTCGCTCCTGATGGAATGGCTGCTTTGCCTGAAATAAAAGCAGGGTTTGGGGGCAAGTTTGCAGTGATGGCGGCCAAGTGAAATTCATTCACTCCATTATTCCTGGCAAGTGACTCTAGTGAAGGGCAGGAAAGGCCTCAGGATATCAATCGTAAACACACAGATATTTAAAACATAGTCACACTGCTACAAAATTTCTTTGCTAAAATGGGCAGTGACCTAAATCTTCTTGGAAATACCCAGAAGTTTGCTGGGTATCTCTCTGTTGAAGAACTTTACAAGAGCTTCAAATCTCAAAATAAATTATGCATTATTTTTTTTTAAGTTCAAAATGTGATGACCTACTGTAGTAGGGTATTTTCAGAAAAGAAAAAAACAAACATACTTAATTTGTTCCCTCAAGGTAAAGATGACATTTCAATGACAAATGAGAATGTGATGCTTTCCAAAACATAAAAATAAAAACCGGTACTATTGGAAAGGCAATCTGAAAATGGATGTTTGGAAACGTTTCCATGATTAATGATTTGTGGCTGAAAATTCTGTAATTTGATTTATAAAAACTCAGATCTGCCCACTTGAAAAACTTGGAAACGGGTTTTGCTAGCCTTCGGAATGTCTTCCAAATGAAGAGTTTCAGCAAGGTTCAACCTCCATCTGCTGAAAATATTGAAATGCAGCACCTTTCAGTTAGTTTCAGTTAGTTTGCAAGCACAGCCGACTGGCATTGGGAGAAATGGAAATTTATTAGCTGAATTTCAACAAAAACTTTTGCATAAAATATGGAAGGGATTGAAAAATGAGTAACATAATTTAATAAGCACAGCCAACTATGAACTTCTGCCACTCGGATCTACTTATCTTTGGGGGGTACCTTTTCAGCTATTGAAAGCAAGAAATAAGTGAATTAACACCAGACGTTTGAATTATTATATCACAGAGTATTAAATCAAGATTTTAAAAATAATAAAACATACCTACTAACACCGCCTTCTTTGAAAATATGACTCGTAATGACATTTTAATGAGAACACAAAGGTTTTCTGTGCTATTAAATAAAATGGAATGAAAGTCATTTTTCAGACACGGCCTATTTCATCTTTTTCACCTTGCGCTTAATACAATCCATCAGTAACCCACCCATACAATTTATAAACAAATGTAAAGGTATCAGAGGTGTATGCTCAAAATTTTTCACCAATAGGGCTACACAGAAGATGAGAGATCACAAATCCACAAATCTATAGAGTGAGGAGATCACCCACATATCTCACAAAGCTACTGAGAGAAGAAATCCATAGGAAAATGGTTTTTTAATGGCCAGAGTGCTAACGAGAGGCAAGACATCATAAACATCATTGCAGAAGGCAAGTTTAGCCCATGTAAGAAAATGAATCTGTAACAGCCGCTGCTACTTAAAGATAGACTCTAAGCATCCATTAGAATAGGACATGTGCCTGGAAATATTAGCTGCCAAGTTTTACCCACCACAGCCATGAACTTCAGGTACTGATTCTACTTTGATTTTTCTTAAGACTTTGTTACACAAACACTATAATGATGATGGTGATTAGCAGCTACTGTTTACTGAATTCCCACTAAATACCAGGCCCAACGAGAACATTACATTATCTCTGGTGTGTGTGTGTGTCTGTGTGTTACTGGGGATTGAACCCAGGGGTGTTCTACCTCTGAGCTACACCCCACCCCTATTATGTCATTTCTGTTTCTGGTTGGGGGGACATACTGGGGCATTCTACCTCTGAGCTACACTCCCAGCCCTATTTTATTTTGAAACAGGGTCTCAGTAAGTTGCTGAGGCTGGCCATGAACCTGTGATCCTCCTGTCTCAGCCTCCCAAGTACTGGGATTACAGGCATGCGCCATCACACCTGGCTCATTACCTCTGTTTCTTACAACATATCTAGCAAGAGCCAGCAAGGTAAAGGGAAGGAGACTGGATAGGAAGTGCTAAGAATGTGGCCTTCAGAGTGAGTCCATTGAGATCTGGAGGCCCCACTCTGCTCCCGGTGAGCTGCCCAGGGGTCATGGAAGCTCTCTTGCCTGTCTGTAGGTACCTATGGCATGGAAGGTGGGGAAGAATAAATGAGCTCACATATGGAGAGGCTAGGAACGGAGCCTGGCGGGGAGGTAAGTTGTTAAGATTCTAAAGTATTATTATACCCACTTTACAGATGACAACACTGAAGTGGCTCAATGACAAAGCTAGGGTTTGACTTTTAGGAACATTATAACAATAATGAAATTGTCTAAACAAAAGGAAAAAAATTATCTCTCCTGCTATCACCATATGAATCCATCAATGGTTCTTATTTTCTGTATGTTCCTTCCAGGCCCCATCCACATGTGTGTTTATTTATGTATATATAAATCTTCATTCAGACAAAAATTTACATTATTTTTATTTTCACTTATATAAGGGTGTTATTTCAGACAGATATATGCTTTTACCTGATATTCATAATTAGAACACTAGTGAATGCATGATAGTCTGTGGATTCAACGTATCATAATTTGATTACCTATTCAATTTCTACTGGCTTTTTAGGTGGTTTCTTAAATTTCTAATATTAAAAGCAATGAGGCAGACAGGTGTGCTGGCACATGCTTATCATCCCAGTACTTGGGAGGCTGATACAGGAGGATCTCATATTTGCAGCCAGCCTCAACAACTTAGTGAGACCCTGTTTCAAAGTAAAAATAATAAAATAGGGCTGGGGTATAGCTCAGAGGTAGAATGCCCCTGGGTTCCATCCCCAGTACCACAAAAAAGAAAAAGCAGTGCGGCATTCCGCATTCTCATGTGTGGGGCACCTTTTCTCCTTTCAGATTGATTTCCCTATGATAAATTCCCAGAAGGGAGATTACTAGTTCAGAGGCATGAAATATTTTTATGGCTCATGATATGTACTTCCAAATAGCTTTCCAAACGTGTGATTCGAATTTTACAAAGCCACCAGCTAGCTGGAAGCCTATGGGGTCCAGGAGAAGTCTCAACCACATTGGGCAAGAGTGCAAATATATCTGTCCTAAAAGTTTTGCTCTGCAGACTTTTTACAATTCATGCTAGCCCTCCCTTGTAGGTTTCTATGTTTTTACTGGGTGATCTTTGTGCTCTTTAAAAAAAAGAAAATCCCATCTCCAGAAACTAATTTGAAATATTAATTTACTCACAGACCTCAGTTTAATTATCTCTAGCCTTTGCCCATCAGAGAGTCAGAACATCTGAACACCCAACCAGTTCAGTCCCCAGTGTCCACAGAACTGTTAACCTTCAGAGACTCACAACTAGGGCTGGAGGTGTAGCTCAGTGGCAGAGCGCTTGCCTCCTAGCACGTGTGTGGCCCTGGGTGGGATCCCCAGCAACAGAGAGAGAGAGAGAGATCTTGATCAGAACTAGACATTACACACAAGCCTGGGGGACCTCAGAGTCTTTAACTCTTTTGTGACAAAGTAGTGTTTCTCCAACTGCATCCCACCTGGCACTGTTCATCCTTCTGCCTGTCTCCTCCTTTCCAGATGGCCCAAGGGAAATGACCTTGCTTGGGATGTCACAGTGAACATGAACGACTTCATACCTATCACCTCCATCATGACAGGCGGTGCAAATGGCAACTACAGTCTGCTTCAAAAAAATTGAGATGGTTTTTAAAATAGTCTCTCTTTTTAGCACGCATCCCTAGCACGGCCTCCACAGAATCTTCCCACTTAGTATCTATCATGTGTTGGGTTAGAGAAACCCACGGATTTTGGTCACATCATTCATGGGCAATGACAAAGGCTCTACAGAGTATGTGGGCGGAAGACGTGGGTGAGTGAGTGCCAAAGAATTAGAATATAATTACTGAACTGTTTGTTATCTGTGAGCCAAGAAAAGATATAAATGCCACAGGGCATTTGGGAGTGTCTAAGATATAGCTTTGTGACACAGATTGCTTTTCCTTGGAAACATTATTTGGATGAGGTGTGTGTGGGAGGGGGTCCTTCCCAAAAGGTAGATGGTTATTTGGTCAGCTTCTAATCCAAGTCTTGGAAATACTACAGATCCGCTATGGTTTAGATACGGAATGTTCCCCAGAATAGCTCATGCGTTGGCAGTACAGAAATGTTCAGAGATGAAATAACTGAATCAAGGGCTCTAAGGTCATCAGAGACTTAATCCACTGAGGGATTAATCATTTGAGTGGATTTACTAGGTGGCAACTGTAGACAGGTGGGGGGGGGCAGGAAGAGGTGGGTCTCAGGCGGCATGGCCTCGAGGACTGTGTAAGGCCCTGGCCCCTCCTCCCCCCCCCCCCCCGTCTCTATGCTTCCGGCCACCATGAGTTGAGCAGTTTTTCTTCTCCGCATCCTGCCGCCATGATGTGTCTGCCTTGGAACTGGTCATCCATGGACTGAACCTCTGAAATCATGAGCCAAAATAAAGTGCCTCCTCTCAGCTGTTCTCGCCAGGTATTTTGGTCACTGCAATGAAACTCTAACTAAAGCAGGATCCCATTCAGTCCCGCAGTCTCTCCTAACCTCTCTTTCACTCTTCATCACAGGCCTAAGATTTAATACTTTTATCATCCTGTGTTCTAGATGGGGATAAAGGAGCTGGGCAACTTGCTCAAGGTCATACAGCTAATGAAGGGCAAAGTTAAGGCGCCAACTTAGATCTGTATGACTCCAGACACGCAGCTTCAGAACCAGCTGTCTCCCTTGAAAGAATGGTACTAAAGGAATGAAAGCACTAATAATACTAAAGGCTACAACGACAGAACTCGATGCAGGGAATCACTGAAGCTCTTTAGTTTCAACCAAACCCTGTGTGACCATGGCAAGCTTTCTCTAGAACAGCCCAACCCAGGATGCATCTGAGCAAGTGGGAGCCAAGAAGAGCGTACTGAAGCAGAACTCTTCATAGGACGCCTGCGCAGCTGGGTGAGTTGTGTACTGCACAAGGGTGAGCGTGGCAGAGGAGTAGTGGCACCTCTAGCCAGGCACTGTAGTACTGGGTCTCCCCTCATAGCCACTAAGGCCATTCAAGTCCCGCCCTCCCTAAAAAAACAGACACAGTGAATACTTCCAGGAGTCCTGCCTTTCCATCTCTCTTCCTCCAATTCACATTCCAATTTCTCAAAGCTGCCACCCCATCCGTTCCATTTCCCCATTTTCTCACCTCACAACTTCACCCTACTTCAACATGGCTTCCACCAGCCCTTCTTCCTGCCCATGCCACCATGACGTCTGGACTGTCAAATTCAACAGAGATGTTTTGATCCTTTCATGAATGACCATATTTCATTTTTACCCAAGGTTGAACATTGTTTCCTATCCCTTCCTAAAAAAAAAAATCTGCCTCCAAATGTATTGTTTTGAGATGGCTCAAAGGATCAATAAGGATAAGATAAAAGGCTGTGAAAAAGTAAAGATTTCTGCTGGCTGGAAAGATCTCTGGTACAATTAAGCCTGTCCAACCAGTGTTATGTCGTAACACTGGGAGTAGTGAGACTGGCCAAGAGGAATGGCAGATATTCAAGTTATTAAAGGGTAGACTAGAGAGATGATCTAGAATATTCTTCCCACTCTTTTTTTTTTTTTTTTTTTTTTTTTTTTTTTTTTTTTTTTTTTTTTTTTTTTTTTTTTTTTTTTTTGCGGTACTGGGGATTGAACTCAGGGGCATTCTACCTCCGTGCTATACCCCAGCCCTATTTTTTATTCTTTATTTTGAAACCGAGTCTCACTAAGTTGCGGAGTGCCTCACTAGGTAGCTGAGTAGCTGAGGCTGGCCTCGAACCCGGATCCTCCGGTCTCAGCCTCCCGAATGCTGGGATTACAAGCATGTGCCATCATGCCCAGCCTTCCCACTCTTAAGATTCTAATAGCCTCAGCGGTGGCAGGCTACAACCTGAAGAAGGAAGGAGGAAGGTAGGGTTTGTCTATAGTACAATACTGTGTCTTTACCTAGAAAGGTGATTTGTTCAACCCTCAGATTAAATGAATACTAAGTACCTTCCAGGGTAAGCGTAATAACAGGCACCCTGGGAGATGTAAAGGGCTATGATTTAGGATATAAGTTCTGCTTTTTTTGACAGATACCTGAAATGGCATTGGCTTAAACAAGGCAGGTGGCAGTCTTGCTTGACAAAGTCCTCAGTAGCTCTGCACTAGTCTATTTCCTATTACTGTAACAAAATACCTGAGATAATCAACTCATTAAGAGGAAAGGTTTCTTTTGCCTTATGGTTCCAGAGGTTTCAGTCTATAGGTGGTTAGCCCTGTTACTCTTGGGCCTGTGGTGAGGCAGCATGTTAAGGCCAGAACAAGTTGCTCATCTCGTGGCTATGTGATGTGAAAAACTGAGGAAGAGGAATGGGCTGAGGTCCCACAATCCTCTTCCAGGGCATCCCCCTCATGACCTGAGACCTCCCGCTAGGCTCCACCTCTTAAAGGTTCTATCACTTCCCAATATCCCCTCAGGCTAGGGACCAAGCCTTCAACACATGGGCCTTCGGGGGGAAAAAACTAATCCAATCACAGAAGGCCACACTATCCCTTGGTTGTTTTCTTCCTCCTTCTGGTCTAAGCTGGCTCCAAGCTGAGTCAACACTCCAGTTAATGGAAAAACAGAAAGCAAAGGTGGGAGCATGCTTTTTTCCTTTAGGGGCAAGCCTAGAAACAGCACTCAGCATCTCTGTCCATACTCCTGATCCTTAACCTATATTCCATTAGTTCACGTCCCTGCAACCACACTGCAAGGGAGGCTGGGAAATGTAGTCCTTCTCTGGGTGACCATGAGCCCCACGGAAAAGCCTATCTTTAGGGAAGAAGAGGAGCTCAGAAGCAAGGGACAACTAACAGGATACAAACACAAACACAACACAAAGCAGGAAGGCTACAAAGAAAGCTGATGCCTGTCCCCACGGAGCTTACTGACCCAGAGAACTCTACTCTCAAAGTCCTCCTCCTATCAGCCACACCAAGGAAGAGGGGGGAAAATGAGAAGGCAAAGAATCACCCAAGGGTGTTAGTCTCCTTGGAGATGTTTAACTTCTGGAACATGCTGAGTATGTTGGCAAAATAAGCCACTCAAAGACTTACAGAGAACATCGTGGTCGGCAGAGCAAGCTCAGAGCCAGGGAAACAGAACTACCCGATCCCCAAAATGCCACTAGAAGATGTATTTGATATCTGAAAATATGTCCTATCTAAATACGACTGACAGTTCCCCTGGCCCCAGCCCAGGGAGCTGAGGCAGCTATGAATTTCTGTCTATTTCGGTCTCATTCCTGGGCTGCGCGGTAGCTACACGGTAAGGATCCAAAAGGGTTCAGAGTGCTTTAAACGTTCCACTCTCTACGGGGAAAAGTAGAAAATGCCACTTCTGTGCAATTGGGGACCATTCTTTTATTTCAGTACATCCAACATCTTTTAAAACACCCCAACCTAAGAAAACCGAATTCTAACTCCCAGTGACGCCAATGTAATATAAGACAAAGATGACAGCTTATTTTTAATAAATTCTGCAAACATCCACTTCCTCTTACTCCAAAGTCACTTATCACTTTGTTCTTGAAAAGTAATAATGGAAAAGTCATTTTTCTAGCTACACTCAGTGTTTTCTAAGTGGATGGCTTAAGTTTCAAAGTGTGAGCTGGCAAAGCTATTTTTAAACCTGTTTCCAGAGCCTCGTCATGTGCCCCTGCTTGCCTGTGTCCCTAGTTTAAGGCCTGGGGTAAAACCACTCCTGGGCTCTGCGTGGTAGAGCCACTTCCAACAGGAAGCTCTGCTCCTTGGAAGGAAAGACTAGCCAGCGGATTAAGATGTGACCTAGCCTTCATAGTACCGCTACCACACAGGGGCCCCCTCTACATGGAAGGGAAAGAACTTCTGTATGTGGTTTTCTCGGTGCATAATAAATGACTCCAACTTTGTAGTTAAAATAATATTTATTATCTCACAGTGACTGTGGGTCAGGAATCTGGCCATCGTTTGGTGTTTCCTGCTCAAGGTGTCTCATTAGATTGCAATGGAGCTGTTGCCTGGGGCTGTAGTCTCGTCTGAAGGCTCAACTTGGGACCAAGGGGGCTTTCTCTTCTGTGATGTGACAGCTGGATTCTCCCAGGTAAGGTGTGTGTGTGTGACAGAGATAGAGAAAAACCTCAAGATGGAAATTACAGTCCTATGACCTAATTCCAGATCACTTCTGCTGCAATGTATTCATTAGAATGAGTCAATAAGTCCAACCTACATTTAAGAGAAGAGGATTAAGCTGGCATAGTGGTGTACTGTTGTAATCCCAGTACTTGGGAGGCTGAGAAAGGAAGATGACAGGTTTGAGGCTCTCAGCAACTTAGCAAGACCCTGCTTCTAAAAAAAAAATAAAATAGGGCTTAGGGTATAGCTCAGAGATACAATCCCCAGTACAAAAAATAAAGGGCGAGAGACAGAGACAGAGACAAAGACAGGAAGTAACCAGGTCATGGAGGGGGCAGGGATCACACAGAGAGAGAGGCACTATTTCGTCATTTCATTCCAGACAAAAGCAAACACAGAATCCAAGAGATTCATAGGGCTGGATGAACTGGTATCCATCCAGCTTTTAATACTTAATCCATTGACTGAATAAACACTGAACATAGCTAGATGCAAACATGACAGGCTTCTGAGACAGGCCTCTCTCTCACCCTCTTACATTCCCTGCCCCCAGTCCAGACCCAGAATCACCTATTGCACTGGAATATTGGAAACAGAACTGCTTTTGGCTGGGCCCCCTTGGGGTGCCCTCTTGGAGTTCTGCCTGCTCATAGACAGGGCACTGCTGGTCTGCCCTCTGCATGTGGAGCATGCTGTGTTCCACAGGGGAGCTGTCCAGCCTGGCTGACTTTGGTGGATAAGTTTAATCATGGGGTGAATTAATAGGAAGCCCCACAGTGGCTGCAGTGCTAAGCCACACCCTTCAGCTTCTAGTAATACCAGAGTAAATAGTTTTGTTTTGTTTTGTTTTGTTTTGTTTGTGTGTGTGTGTGTGTGTGTGTGTGTGTGTGTGTTTTACCGAGGATTGAGCCCGGGGGCATTCTACCTCCAAGCTACATCCCCAGCCCTATTTTTTATTCTTTATTTTGAAACAGGGTCTCACTAAGTTGTGAAGAGCCTCACTAAGTAGCTGAGGCTGGCTGCGAACCCAGATCCTCCGGTCTCAGCCTCCCAAGTACTGGGATTACAAGCATGCGCCACCACACCCAGTTCAGAGTAAATAGTTTTAACAGAGTAAATAGTTTTGACTCTGTTGGCCAATTCCAGTGCTTGTTTCTCCAATGATTTCAGATTCAGGTTGGGTAGGAAGGGCCTCCTGTAACTATCCCTCATTATGCATTAATTGTAGTCATCTAATTTACATTCCTACAGTACAGATGAGTAACCTACAGCACTAAGAGAGCAGAGCATGGATACTTACCACTCCCCACGCCCCACCTCCCACACACATACACATACACAAAGTCCCCAGGCTTCTATTTAGCCTGCTTATCTCCTGAGCACCTAGTACCCCTAAGCTCTATGCTGGAATCTAAGGGTCATCCTGCCCCAGACAAATGACTTGACCCTTAGGAGCCTCAATTCCCTCATCTGGAAAATGGGAATCAAGTAGAAGGATGCACATAAAATTGGTATATATGTGAAACAGCAAACACCAGTTATTCCTCTCATCTTGTAGGTTTTCAGGGAAAAGCCTATTTGGGTTATGTGCAGGACAATAAGGCAACTTCTGAAATGACAATTTAAGCCAGGCATAGTGGCACACACCTGTAATCCCAGTACTTGGGAGGCTGAGACATGAGGATTGCAGGTTGGAGGACAACCTCAGCAAGTAGCAACACTCTCAGCAAACCAGGGAGACGTTATTTAAAAAAGGACTGGGGATGTCACTCAAAGGTAGCATGTCCCTGGATTCAATCCTTAATACCACACACAAAAAAATAAATAAGTATCAGTTTAAAGAAGGATGCAATTTGCCTATGACTTGAACTGGAGTGTCTCTGTTCCCCTTCCATGACTTACAACCTCTCCTCCCACTCTCTGGGTCCCCCAGAAAGAAGTGCAGTATGTTTGTGCACTGTTGGGGAGGCAGGAGAATCCCTGAGAGTTCTGGCAAGCAACAACATGAAATTTTGCCAGGGACGTAACAAACCAAGACAAAGAAACTTGGGCAACTCCTGCAAGGACACTCAGCTAGCATGTAGCAGAGACAAAAATAGAGCCTGGTACGGATCATTTCCTCCCCGGTCTGGCTTTCTTTCCTTCTCTCCTAATGGTTTAGATTATTATTGTCTCCCAGCACGACCACCGGCTATTGCGGCAGGTGCAGTTTTTGTAAACACCCCACAGAAGTGCGAGGGAGGTCAAGGGCAGGTGCCCCTGCTGAGGGCTGGCCTGGATTCCGTGTTTCTTGTTATTGTTGCTATTGTCGCAAAACACTGCACAGCCTGGAGGTCTCATCCCAAGATCCAGGAGTGCCCGGCAGCGGTGGCGGCGGAGGAGGCAGCATCAGCCGGTCCCTCCACAGCCAAGGGGCAAAACAATGCCATTTTGCCCACACTTAGGGAAAAGGGCAGCGAGGCAGGCTTACACACAGGTGACTGTGCAGCCACCCAGGAAGTAGTTGACAGAGCCCTATAAGGAGACAGGCCACCCAGCAGCGAGGCTACAAGAAGCACAACTGGGCAGCTGAAACCCCTGGCCAGCCTGCTTTTTGCTGTTTGAAGCTCCGACTTTCCTGTTGGGTCCTGGGAACTTGGTTTCGCACCTTTTGATAGAAATGAAGCCCTTTTCCACCACTTAAACCTCAGTGTGAATGAGTCTGTTGGACATTTTTTTTTTTTTTCCGGTACTGGGGATTGAACTCAGGGGCATTCTACCTCCGAGCTACACCCCCAGCCCTATTTTGAAACAGGGTCTCACTAAGTTGCAGAGAGCCTCACTAAGTAGCTGAGGCTGGTCACGAACGTGGATCCTCCAGTCTCAGCCTCCCAAGTACTGGGATTAGAAGCGTGCGCCACCAGGCCCGGCTTGTTGGCCGATTTTTAAATGGCTTATAGATTTGAGAGGGTGAGGGCGCAGGACACTGGGAGAGGAAGCCCCACCCCCCTGAAGGAGGGACTTAGCAGAGGAAAACGCCCCTTCCCAGTGTTCCCCGGGCGCTGCGCCTATGCGAACGCAGGCCACAGGCTGCACCAAGTGGACACTGACTTTCATTCTGCGTCAGGATGCTATTCTGGTTTGGGATGCCACACGCAAGGTTCGCATATGTTGAAAGAATGTCTCCAGTGCAGGAAGTTTCAGAGATGGGGCATGGCTGGAGGAGCGGGGTCACTGGGGGCGTGGCCTGGCTGGAGGAGCGGGGTCACTGGGGGCGTGGCCTTGGGGATGACGTATGTCCCTGGCTGCTTCCTGTCTCCCTCTGCTTCCAGAGGCTATTGACTTGCGCTCTGTTGCGCCGCCATGATGTCACCCTTGGAGTCAGCCGACCGTGGACTGCACCTCTGAAACCATGAGTCAAATGTTAACTTTGCCTCCTCTCTATTGTTCAGATCAGGTATTCTGGTCACAGTCACATAAAAATGGACTCGCAGAGATCCACTGTTCATCACTGGGAGCCTGAATGTGGCGATAGGAGATTGATAAAGCCTGATTCTTCAGTATATACGGAGAAAAATATCTGATGACTCCTTGTCTTATTCTTCTGTTTCCTCGCTGCAGAGAAACTCATTCTGTACAACTGCAGTTCTGTTACAGGCTTTCTTTTCTTCTCTCTCTCTCCCCCTTCCAGCACTGGACAAAGATTTCTCATTTCATACATCATTTATTCCAGCAGTAATTCTATCCAAGTCACTTCAGGTCCTTAGCAAACAAAAACAGCAAAATGAATTGCTGTTGCAATTTTAAGATGAGAGATGCTGGGTAATGGAAACTCTGGTGCAGCAAAGTCACAAACACTGGACAGAGGGTCTCAGTCTCATCAAAGGGCAGAACCTAAAAGGGGCACGCTGAGAATGTGATCCAGGGTCCTCCAAACAGGCCAGAGGCCCAACAGTCACTAAGCAGGAGAAGACAAGAGATTAAGGCTACCTCGCATATGACCAACAAACCTCTTTGTCCCCATTCTCAGGAATCAGCACCCATCATCCTGAAATCTGTTTTGGCAGTGACAAAAAAAACAATCTGGCCCAGTACTGTGTATTATCATAGCAAAAAGAGCCAGAAGAGCATGGTTGATTATTGTCAGGAGTGATATCAAAACGAGACTGAGGACATTCAGCCCATTTGTGGTTACAGGGTAGCTTCCCTCTCTTCACCCTAACTCCAACCCTCCTCATTAGTCTGGTCCTGTAGGATTTAAAGTAATGTCAGCATACACTAGCAGAGCCCATCCTACATCTGCTGAATCCAAATACCTGGGGGGTCCCAGAGACCGGCCCAGAAATCTGGAGTGTAAACCAACTCCCCGGAGATTCCTGTCTATATTCGGGTTCAAGAGCAACAGTTCTAGGATCCACAGAAAGAGACAGTAATCATTCAGCCCATTCTGAGCCACAGATAGATGACGTTCCAAACTTCCCC
Source organism: Graphiurus murinus (assembly GCA_004027655.1). NCBI lineage: Eukaryota > Metazoa > Chordata > Mammalia > Rodentia > Gliridae > Graphiurus > Graphiurus murinus. The sequence goes on along the minus strand of PVLC010000973.1, from coordinate 84,295 downwards.
TCATGAATCTTACTAATTACCACTAATTACAAAAGCAAATTTAGAAGCTGTGACCAGCTTAAGGAAAAGAGAAATGATCTCTCAATGTGAATGAATTTCTTACCATCCCTTCTCTTTCCCTTCCCTCCCAGGCAGTCATGTTTCAGTCCTAAGTCAGTGGTTCTCAAACTTGTGCATGCCAGGAATTACATGAAGGATTTATTAGAACACAAGCAGCTGGCACCCTGGGGCTTCTGACTCAGTAGGTCTGGGATGGGCCCAAGAATTTATGTTTCCAACACATTCCCAGGTGATGTCAATGATGCGAGACCAGGGAACGCACTTTGAGAACCACCGTTCCATGCAATCTAACTGTTGCCAATGGGGGGGGGAGACTCCTAGCATGCTTGCATGGAGGATGTGCAGAACCAGAAAATCACAGCATGTGAAACCCTCAGGGGATGCGTCTGGATGCCCTCCCCAGCTCATAATGAAGATGGTCATCTGCTCTCCTCCAGCAGATGCACAGGTGCCAAGGTTCCATAAGCAGCACTGCTGGCTGCCTAACATGTCCTCATGCCCTTTCCCCAGATGTTCACCATCCCAGCCTCCTCTGCAGCTAATGCTGGCCATGTGATAGAGTTCTGACCAAAGGGACCAAGGGAAAGTCTTCTGGTGGGGGAGAAAGAGAAAACTGGTGTGCCAAGTTCTCTCCTCTTTCTTGAATAAGGGCAGCATGCCTGGAGCTGTGGCAGCCTCCCTGTCACCGTGAGGAAAGCCCTGCCACTCACCTTCTGATCTCATGCAACAGCAGCCCCTTCCCAAATTCTTGGTTTTCAGCAAAGCAAACCCCTACTTCATTCGCTGTCAGTGGGTTTTCTGTTTCTTGAGGCCGAATGCATTCTTCACTGATACGTTCCTCCTCCACTTGGATATCAACCGATGATCTGATATGTGGACATTCTGTCCCATGTCCTGAGCAGAAGCAGCAGTCACCGCACAAGTGACACCTCTGCTTTCTCAGCCCCAGGCCAAGTGCCCTCCATCCCCTGGTCCCTTTATCCGCTGGGCCTTCTCTCCACGGATTTCCCTTGCAGCCTCAGCCATTGAACCATGTTCAGCACGGTGTTTTTTCCTTGGCCCGTTCCGAGCACTGTCTGAGATCTACTCTGAGGATGAGCCAAGGGAACGGGCCCCCACTGGCCTCTGGCTACCCTTGGAGATGCAGGGTGCTGCTCTCAGCTTCTTCCTGTTATTCTCCTTTCAGCCATGGGTGACCCAGGTAAGACTCTTCCCTGTCCCTGGCACAGCTTGTCACAGGCTTGAAGCTGAACAAAGGCAGCAGACCAATTCCACGACTTCTCACAGGTCTCAGAGGTGACCAGGGCTCAGCCGCTAGCCCAGACTTTGCATTTGCTGGGATGAGTTGAGACCCAGTAGCAGTCAAGCCACCCTGTGCCTCTGTTTGATGGGACATCGGGCTGCTGGGGGACTCCTCTCCATAGCAAGAATAGGACTGCATCAGCAGGCTGGCACACACCTGCAATCCCAGCACTTGGGAGGCTAAGGCAGGGAGATCAAGGACAGCCTTAGCAACAGAGCAAGACTGTCAGCAACCTAGAGAGACCCTGTTTCAAAGTGAAAAATAAAAAGGGCTGTGAGTGTAGCTCAGAGATAGAATGCCCCTGTGTTCAATCCCGAGGAAGGAAGAGGGAGGGAGGGAGGAAGGAAGGAAAAAAAGAAGGAGGTGGGAGGAAGGGAGGGAGAGAGAGAGCAAAGGTGGGAGGAAGGGAGGAAGGGAGGGAGGGAGGGAGGGAGGTGGACAGGCATCAGCAGAGTCCTGCAGGGGCCTCACACGTGTGGGTTTCCCTGGTTTGACCTCCTCTTCAGACCCACTGGCTACCAGAGAGTGAAGCTCACTGTGTGGCCCCTGGCCAAATGGTGTGGCTGGCAGCTGCAGGAATGCTCATGGCTGAGGGAAGAGCCAGGAACTGCTCCAAGGGATGACTCTGGGATCCAGACCGGCCTGGCCTGCCCTCACCCCAAGGCCACTCAGGCCAATGCTGGCCAGTTGGCAAGGACAGGAAGGGCCTCCCGAGGGAACACTGGGTCAGTTAACAGCCTTCTGGCTGCAAAGCTCAACTCCCAGTGGCTTGAGCCAGAAAGGCGCGGAGGCAGGCCACACCTCCAAGACCCATGACCTGACACACCAGCACACAGGCAGAAAAGAAGGAGAAAGGGTGAAAGGGCTTTTTCCTCCTCATGCTGCTCTTTGTCAGAGACAGGAGGCACCTCCTAGACACCCACTGCTGACCTGCCGTTCACCTCATGGGCCAGAACTGAGTCACATCACTACCGACCCAGCAAGGGGAAGCAGATGCGGTACAGGTACAGCTTGAGCAGCTCTAACCTGAAAGTCTGAAATCCAATGTACTCCAAGCCCAAAACTATCTGAGGGCGACTGGACCACAAGAGGAAATCCCATCCAACTGGGTTGCAGTCAAAATGCAGATGCACAAAAAAATATTGTACAAAATTACCTCCAGGCTATGGTATAAGGTATACAGGAGACAGAAATGAGTTTCATCTTTAAACTTGGGTCCCATCTCCAAGATAGCTCATTATGCTTATGCAAATATTCCAAAACACAACACAACACATACACACACATGCATACACACACACTCTAATGTCCAAAACATTTCTGTTCCCAAGCATTTCAAATAAGGGATTCTCAACCTATACTCACCAAATTAATGAAATCTAGTATGAAAAAAAATATATAAAGGATCTACCAAACCAAAAAAGTTTATTTTTTGAGAAAATAAACAAGACTGATAAATCCTTTGCCAACCTAGCCAAAAGAAAAAGAGAAATGGCCCAAATTAATAAAAAAAAAGAAAAAAATTAGATATCACCACAGGCAGTGTGGGAATCCACAGGATCATCAGGGACTATTTTGAAAACCTAGTAGAGCTGGGAGTGGTGGTGCATGCTTGTAATCCTAGTACTTGGGAAGCTGAGACAGGAGGATCCCAGTTTGTGGCCAGCCTCAGCTACTTAGTGGGGTCTTCCTCATCTTAGTGAGACCCTGTTTCCAAATAAAGAATAAAAAATAGGGCTGGGGATGTAGCTTGGAGGTAGAATACCCCTGGATTCCATCCCCAGTACCACAAAAAAAAAAAAAAGCTAGTAGAAACTGACAAATTTCTAGACATATATAATCTACCTAAATTGAACCAAGAGGACATAGAAAATTTAAACAGACCAATAACAAGAGAAAGCAACAATAAAATCTTCCAACAAATAAAAGCCCCAGACAAGATGAATTCCCAGCTGAATTGCATACAACCTTTAAAGAACTACAGCCAGGCCTGATGTCACAAGCTTGTAATCTCAGACTTGGGAGGCTGAGACGCAACCTAGCAAGATTCTCAGCAAACTATCAAGACATTGTTTCAAAATCAAAAAATAATAAAGGGTTGGAGGTGTGGCTCAGAAGTAGAATGCCCCTGAGTTCAATCCCAGTACCACAAGAAAAAGAAGAAGAGGAGGAGGAGGAGGAGGAGGAGGAGGAGGAGGAGGAATGCTCAGTGCTCCTCAAATTATTCCATGAATAGAAAGAGATGGAACACTCCCAAACTCATTCTACAAAGCTAGTATCACCTTGATACCAAAACTGAATGAAGACACCTCAAGGAAAGAAAACTGCAGACCAATATCCTTGATTAACATAACATAGACATAAAAATTCTTTATAAAATACTAGCAATTCACATTCAAAACTACATAAAAAAATGTGCATATATGTCCCTGTCACTCTGAAATTCAACATGATGTATATGGTTACAATGCACCAATAAAAGTGTATTTAAAAAAGAAAAGATTGCCGGGCGTGGTGGTGGCGCACGCTTGTAATCCCAGCATTCGGGAGGCTGAGACCAGAGGATCCGGGTTCGTGGCCAGCCTCAGCTACCTAGTGAGGCCCTCTGCAACTTAGTGAGACTCGGTTTCAAAATAAAGAATAAAAAATAGGGCTGGGGGTATAGCTCGGAGGTAGAACGCCCTTGAGTTCAATCCCCAGTACCGCAAAAAAAAAAAAAAAAGATTGTGCACCATGACTGAAAATGATAAAAGCAAAGCTTTGCCAGAGAGAGAGAAGAAAAAAAAAACTATTATAGGCTGAAAAATAGCCACCAAGAGACAGCAGGTCACAATCCCTAGAGGTTGTCAACTGGGTTAGCCAGGTAGACCCTAAGTGTAATGACAAGTGACCTTCTAAGGAGACAGAGAAGATTCAGTAGACACATATAGGAGGAGGAGGCCGAGGTGAAGGCAGGGCGGAGGTTTTTTAAGGCACCGGCCTTGAGTAATTGAGTGATGTGGCCACAAGCCAAGGAGTGCTGTAGCCAAAGGAAGCTGGAAGAGGCACGGAAGGGATTCTCATCTAGAGCCTCCAGAGGTAGCATGGCCCTGCTGACACCTGAACTTTGGCCCAGTGGCCCTGCTCTTGGACTTCTGGCCTCCACATTGTAAGAGTTTACATTTCTGTTGTTTCAAGCCACTGCGTTTATAGTAACTTGTTATAGTGGCCACAGGAAACAAATACAAGAGCAGTGGCCTATGGATTGGAGACCAGCTATGTAGGCCTCAGATTCCTTCACAGGGACTATGTGTGTGTTGGAGGGGAGGTCCCTTCTGACCTCACACACACACACACACACACACACTCTTTCTTTCTCTCTCTCTCTCTCTCTCTCTCTCTCTCTCTCTCTCTCTCTCTCTCTCTCTCTTTCTCTCCAGTCAAGGCCCTCTTGACCCTGCCCAGCTATATCTGGACAACAGGCCCTGGAAAAAACACCAAGCTGAGGTCTTCTGGGGCCACAGTTCCTCCTCTACCAGGCTGAATAATTCTGTCTATACAATGAAAGAGCAGCCTGGGCATGGGCATCTGATAGGGAAGCCTCATGATGGAACAGCTTGAGAATCCAGACAGGCCAAAGAGCAGACTCTTGCCCATGTCTTCCTCAACTCCCGTGCTGGAACCCGGACTCTCTGAGACTCGCTCAGCCAAGAACAGAATGTTACCATTCGATGTGCTTTTCAGCAAATCACTCATAAAAAATTCATGGCTGCAGCTGACCCTCATTAGAATGTGTTTCATTAAATTAAAACATCAATCCCAGAAATATATGTTTGCTTAACAGGCAGAAATGATTTGGGGACCTCATGCTGCACACCATCAAATCAAATCAAATGGTGGGAGCAAACGAAATTAAGCCATCAAGCAAAGGGGGTAGGAGGGATAACAGAGGCCCCTTGCCAAAGAAACATAATCATGGCTTATGAAAAGAGCCCAAAGCATCCAAATCGTGTGTCTGTGGAAAACAGTAGAAAGGGGAGAGGAACGGAGTCCAACGGGGCACGATGGAAGCAGATGAGTCTGCCTCCAGAGAAGTGGGGTCTCCCCAGAACATTCCCCAGGGCCTCCCCAATCCACCTCCAGGTTCTCTCTTCTCAAGGTTTTAACAGCCGACTTGGAGGACAGGCCCACAAGCTGGAGAGACATAGATGCCCTCTACCCCAGCTTCCTTTCATTCCAAAGATATGTGGTACCTTAGAATGCAGTCCAGGACAGAAGTAGACCATGAGCTACGAAAGGTGAGGGCTAAATCAACATCCCACCTTCCTCTCCAGGGAGACCTCGCAGGCCTATGGAGCTTCCCTGAGGACATCTTCTGTAGTTGGTAAAGTCCATTCAGGTGTATTATCTCACTGATCACTATACTGCTACAAAGTACAGGAAGCCAGCTTCATCGTGCATCTACAGAACACAGGACAGATTTGGCTTAGACCATGAAGATAAGAAATGAGGTTCCCAAGTTAGAATCCAGGTCCACTGCTTTTCAGCTTCTACTCTGCTCTGCTGCCCTCCAAACAGAACACTTGCCCTCACCTGGGGTTCCCCAGCCACCCCTGGGAAGGGAAAGGTGGGCGTCTTAGCCTGTTGCTCATGACTATAACAGAATATTGGAGACTGGGTAACTTATAAAGAAAGAGGCTTATTTGGGACCACAGTTCTGGAGACTGAGAGTTCCAAGACCGGACAGCTGCATCTGATGAGGACCTCATGTGGCTTCAGCTCATGGCAGAGAGTGGAAGAGCAAGCAGGTGCATGAGAAAGAGACAGAATATAAGGGCTGCCTTGCTTTGTAATGAGGTACTCTCAAAATAACTGATCCACAAAGCACACACTCAGGTGGGAGAGGCATGACTCCGGGCGCCAGGGCTACACTCCCATGACCTAAACACCTCCCGTGAGGCCCCGCCTCCCCATGCTGCTGCTCAGGGAGCAAGCCTCCACGTGAGGTTTGGTGGTTTTGTGGGAGCAAACCATGCTCAAACCACAGCAAGGTGCCAGGAAAAAACAAACTCACAGATCCTTAAGATCTTAATGGTGCATAAAATTATTATAGAAGCACCTCATACCTGCTTCACTCATGGTTCAGAAATTTAAGTTCTCAGAGAAGGGAACCAGTGTCATATGGCTAATTTTGTCTTAATTAAGTATACTAATATATTACTCATAAGTGATATGAATTTGTGGAGGTGGGGAAGGGGGTAACTGGGGATTGAACCCAGGGGTATTCTGCCTCTGAGCTACACTCCCAGCCCTATGTTATTTTTATTTTGAAACAGGGTCTCACCAAATTGCTAAGGCTGGTGGTGAACCTTTGATCCTTCTGTCTCAGCCTCCCAAGTACTGGAATCACAGGTGTGAGCCACCACACCCACATAAGTAATAGGAATCTGACTTAGAAAATTAAAAAATATTCAAAAGGACAAAAATAAAAGAAGTATATAATATAATTTCTAACTTTTCAGATGCATTCTACATATATATTTTTTTTACAAAATGCAAGCATACTTTACTTACTGCAATATCACTTGCTTCCTTTCTAACAGAATGGTGTACCATAAACATCACTTTATGAAAAAAATACACATCAGCATTATTGTTTAATGGCTACTTAGCTTACCAATCATGAATGTGTCATAATTTATTTAACCAACTGCCCATTATTGGTCGTTTATGCTATATGCAGTTTGCTTGGATAATAATAAGACTGTAATAACCTTCTGGCATATCCCTTCCTTGTATGCACACAATTTGCTTATTTATTGATTTTGTTTGCTCGTGGTACTAGGGATTGAACCCAGGGGCATTCTACCTGTGAGCTAAATCCCATCCTGTTTATTACTATTTTTATTTTGAAACAGGGTCTCACTAAGTTGCTGAAGACCTCACTAAATTTCTGAGACTGGCCTTGAACCTGCAGTCCTCCTGTCTCAGCCTCCCAAGTATTGGGATTACACATGTGTGCCACCATGCACAGCCTGCTTATTTTTTTAATAGATAATTTCCTAAGATGCAATTTCTTGGTCAAAAGGAGGCTGTGTCATTAACTGCAACATGACATTTTGGGAAGCTTCTTAGGTAACAGGGTACAGGAGTGCTCTGTGTGTGAAAACCAACGGGCAGCCCTATTTATTGATAGAACTTAATTGGCATTTCTAACTAAGAGAAGGCCTGAGGCAGTAGGTTTACAGCCTCAAACAACTCAGATGTCAAAGAAGCAGCTCCCAATATAATTGTTACCATCATTAAGCAGCAGAAAGCTCTTACCAGCCTGCAAGCAGAAAATAATATGTGTTTGCTTCAAAATATTTGCAGATCAATGCAGATACTATAATAGTCTGCCTGCAATTTTAAGGCAGTAATGCACAGTTTCTTACAAGTCTTCTTTACAGTAGAATTCCAATTAATAAATGTGGAAGGAGAAAGAAAACCAGAAAATCACCCCTCGACACTACAAGTAATCATTATTATAGGCGATGTCCATCACTTAAGACTTAAAATAGCCCACAACACTTTAAGGTTTGTATAACCTCCAACTAGCCCCCAAATATGTATCAACTGCAAATTAGAAACCTTTACCCTCCACTGGAACTGTACAGGGGAAAAACCTGGCAGAAACCATCTTAAGCCAACTGAACAGTATTAACATCACCAATGAGACATACAGACACAGGATCCACTGAGAAGGACATGGCCTCTCTGATGTTCTTCCTCCAAATCCAAATCAAATCATAAGAAATATCCAAAAAGTAAAAATAAAAAAAAATTAGCCAGGCACAGTGGTACAGGCCTATAATCCCAATACTTGGGAAGGTGAGACAGGAGGATCACAGATTCAAGGCTAGCTTTGTAACTTAGTGAGACCCTCAGCAACTTAGCAAGACCCTATTTCAAAATAAAAGATAAAAAATAGAGCGGGGGGTGTTGCTCAGAAGTAGATGCCCCTGGACTCAATCTTCAGTACCCCTCCCCCCAATAAAGAAAAGAAAGAAATGCCCCCCCCAAAATTTTTTTTAAACATTCTACCAAATTCCTGACCAGTCCCCTTCAAAAGTATCCAAGTCATGAAAGTAAAGGACAGACTGAGAGACTCTGAGTTGGGTTTGGGGACAGAAAAAGGACATTATTGGGAAATGGTGTAAGATCTAAATAAGGTCTGTAGTTTAGTTAGCACTATTGTACCAGTGTTAATTTCCCAGCTTTGACAATTATGCCACAGTTATGTAAGATGCTACCATTAGGGAACTCTCTGTGCTATCTTTACAACTGCTCTGTTAAATCTAAAATTATTTCAAAACAAAGTTAAAAACAGCTTACACCAGAAGCAGCGGCACGGAGAGACACAAAGAGACAAGGTTCTGGGTCACATTCTTTCATTGCGGGAGCTCAGTGACCAACACCTGACCACTGGAATCTCAACAAATTCCCTGATTGTCCATCGCAGGGAAATCTTGGGAACTTACAAGGACAAGAAAGTACAAAGACTGCAGACAGGCAACATGCACAGAAATTGGAAGAAGAAATAGAAAAAGTGGAGGAGTCAGTCAAATGGAATATCAGTTGACTTCTAGGAGATGTCAATTCATGCCCAGGACCCCAGGCAGGAGTTTCCTGAAGGTGGAGGAAAATTATAGAGTTAAAAAAAACAAAAAAGCACAGCTGCAATTCTCAGGAAGGTGCCGCTGTGCAGCTAGCCGGGTGCTATTGTTTTAACATGGATTGAGTGTGTCCTCAAAGGTTCAGTGGATGGAAGCTGGTGTTGCAGTACAAGAGGCGGGAGAACCTTTAAGAGGCAGAGCCTAGTGGGAGGGCTTTGGGATCACAGCCCTTGGAAGGCATTCACATAGTTCTCCTGGGGACCCTAATTACTTCCTACTTGAGAAGATGATTTTAAAAGAGCAAGAGTGGTCACTCCCCACTCTCTGGTTTTCTTTCTCACCATGAGAGCTCTTTCTCTCACACACCTCTGTGATGCCATCTGCCATCTGATACTCGCCGAAGGCAAGCCAGTACTGACACCATGCCCTTTAACTTACAAAAGTGTAAGCTAAATAAATCTCCTTTCTTTTTAGAGCACCCAACCTCAGGTATTCTGTTACAGCAACAGAAAATGAATCATTAACCCTCCATACTCCACCCACATGCCAATTCCACCCAGAAAACTAATATATCTCCCCTATAGGTTCTAGTGAAAGAGTCCTAGGCACAGAGGAAAGTGAACAAAGGAGGGTTATAAAGAGGTCTAGGTCCCTGGCAGGAAGCCCTGTGCCCTCATGAAGCTCAGCCTCTAAAGTGCACACAGGTAAGCCTACACTCCCAGCAGAAGACTGACAGTTTCTTCTCTAAAAAAAAGTTGAATGGACTCAGAGGGAAGATCTACAGATATTGATATTTGAGCTTTACTCAGCATGGTTCATTTTCTGGGGCTAAGATAACAAAGTACCACAGACTGTGTGGCATAAACAGTGGACACTTATTTTCCCATAGTTCTGGAGGCTGAATGTTCAAGATCCAGGGGTCAGCGAGCAGGGCTGGTTGCATTCTAGTGACACCTCTCTCCTTAGCATTATGATGGTTACCTTCTCCAAGCATCTTCGCAGGTCGTCCCTCTGTGTGTGTCTGGGTCTTCATGCCCTCTTCATACAAGGACCCCAGTCACGCTGGATTAGTGCTCATCCTAATGACCTCATTTAAGCTTCACTGCCTCTTCAAAGGCTTTGTTTTCAGATACAGTCACATTCTCAGGTACTTGGGGGTTGTAACTTCAAAATAAGACTCTTGAGGGGGACGCAGTATAGCCCGTAACACCCATCTGAGCAGCAGCCCACCTGCCTGAGCTCCCACCAGTGAGGACAACTGGTTATTCAGCTCCCCAATACCCACTTCCCATGATGCACAGGAGCCCCCAAACATCTCAGTGCCTCCCTCCTAAATTCAGAAAAATGAAGCATCCCCAGACACTAAAAGAAACATTGATGAGAGTAGAAGTAAATTACCAAGAAGTCAAAAAGTACATCTCAGATATTAAACACAGGAAATGTGCAGAGAAATTGAGAAGTTTGATTGCAGAAAAAGTTAGAAACTTCCAAAAGAATGAAAAATAAAAACTAGCCAGGCGTGGTAGCCCACACTTGTAATCCCAGTGCTTGGGAGGCTGAGACAGGAGGATTGCAGGTTCAAGGCCAGCCTCAGCTACTTAGTAAGGCTGTCAGGAACTTAGTGAGACCCTGTTTCAAAATAAAACATAAAAAAAATCGAGTTTGGGGTGTAGCTCAGAGGTAGAATGCCCCTGGGTTCAATCACCAGTACCAAAAAAACAAACAAACAGACAAACAAACAAACAAAAAAAGCCAGTGACAAAGTTAGGCATGGTGGTGCACATCTGTAATCCCAGTACTTGGGAGACTGAGAGAGGAGGATCACAGGTTCAAGGCCAGCTTTAGCAACTTAGGCCCTGAGCAACTTAGTGAGGCCTTGTTTCCAAATAAAAAATAAAATGGGTATAGGTCAGAAGTAGAATGCCCCTGGATTCAATCCCAGTAGCACGGGGCGGGGGGGGGGAGGAAGGGAGGGAGGGAAAGCGGGAGGGAAGGAAGGGTGAATGAGTGGGTGAAAAGCTAAATGCTAACCAAAACACTGGGAGCAAATATTTCCCATTAAAATAAATATAACGAAGGACTAATATCCAGAATATAAATAATGCCTACCAGGGACCAGATGGAAAAATAAACAAGAAATGGGAACAAAGAACTCACCACTTGGTGTAGCTTTATTGACAGAACAACTTGGCGGCATCTATTACAATTTAAAATAGACACAACTTTTTATTGAGTGCTCCTAGTTCTAAGTCTCTATGTGAAGAAACACTATAAATAACGCAGAAGGGCTGCAGCAAGGACTTTAATTGCAGCAGCGGTTGCAAGAGGGGAAAACTGGAAACATCCTGATGTCCATCAATAGCAGGCTGGTTCGGGAAAGCATGCTGAAGCTACATTCTGCTCTGAGGCCTCTAAAAGAAGGTCGTCAGAGCTCTCTTACCACCATGCAGAGACTGCCAAGACATATCGTCAGGTTAAAAAATGAAAGAAAAGTAAATTGCTGAAAAATGTGCAGGGCGTATACTTACCCATCATTTTTAAGATCCATAAGAAACTCAAAAGCATTTATTTTGTTTCTATGTGTGCCAATATTCATGGATAAACACTTAGAAAGGGTTTGGAAAGGTACACGCTAAATTGTCTACACTGCTAGTAGCATGGGATGGGGAAGAACTTGGAGAGAGACTTTGTTTTTCCCTCCTTCTCTACTATTTTATTTTTCACTAACAATGGTCATACATACAACATACATACATACATATGACTTAGATACTTCCTTAAAAATAAAGAAAAAGCTGGGAGTGGTGGCACACACCTGTAATCTCAGTACTTGGGAGGCTGAGACAGGAGGATCACAGGTGCAAGACCAGCCTCAGCAACTTAATGAGGCTCTCAGAAACCTAGAGAGACCCTGTTTCAAAACAAAAATAAGAATAATTTTAAAAAGGGCTGATAGTGTATCTCAGAGGTTGATTGCATCTAGTTTCACTTCCCAGTACTACGAGAGAGAGAGAGAGAGGGAGAGAGAGAGAGAGAGAAGAGAGAGAGAGAGAGAGAGAGGGGAAGGAAGATGTTTGTCCTAATTTGTACACACATATGGTACATTACATGATACCCCTTTATTATGCATTTTATTTGTATTAATTTTTTACATAAAAATGAAAAGAAAGGCATGACTAAATGAAGAATGAAAAAGGGAGAAGACTGGAAAGATATAAAGTATTTTGGATATAACAATCACAGCCCTAGATATAAACAACTTAATTGGTCGGATAAAAAGAAGGAAATTCTCTGTCTGAGGTAAATCAATGCAACAATACACTGATTACTGAAGGCTCATGAAAACTAAACACATCTGAGATTAAAATACAAAACTGGGTTAATCAAATGCAAGTGAGGCATTAGACCCACAAATGAAAATTTAAGCCAGGAATATTAGATAAGAAAAACACCAAAAGATTAAAAAATAAAAACTAACACACATACAGAGAAATTACATAACAATAAAGGACAAAGCAAATTATAGAACAATAAAGAACAAAGTAAAAATATGTGACTAAAATAAATGGTAAACATGTCATAAATTCCAGAAAAATATTTTTGGCAGAAATAGTGTCATAGCATAATATCTTATATCCTAATATGACAAACTAGTAGAAAATCAAAATACTTGATTTTGATAAAGCAACTGAGAAAGTAAAACAAAGATGAGCATATATATATATATAGGAGAAACAGGATATGTTTTTCAAAGGAACACACCACTTTCACCAAGAAAAAAAAAAAAAAAACTGGGTCCAATTCTATTGTATCATCTAAAACAAAAGTCGTTCTTAGCATCACCCACAGGGCACGATCAGACGTGAGATACCCCAGTGTGACTCAGCAAGAAGCACACAGCATCACCTATGAGGTATTCGTGCCCTCTCACCCTCCAGAAACACAATGAATCTGTGTGATTCTGAGCCTCCATAACAGCCATTCTCAACGTGTAGCCTGGGACTCCTGTGGTTCCTCGGGACTATTTCACAGAGTCTACAAAAACAAAGCTATCTTCTTAATACCAGCAAGCTGACTTTGCCTTTTTCGCACTCATCTCTAGGTGCACGCTGGGGGTGTTTTCCAGAAGCTCCATGACCTCATCTCTCTGATGGCCCAGGGACAGTGACTGCATGTCTACTTGAGTTGTAAAATGCCCTCAGTGTCTAATATACTACATATCAACACGTTTGGTATAAATAGTAAATCCTTTGGGGGGATCTTCACAAGATCATGAAAGGGTCCTGACGTCAAAATGTTTGAGAACTTTGCCCTTATCTAACTACCAGTTTATAGGAAATATGGGGTCTAGAGAAGTGAGTTGAATACCATGAGGAAGTGTCAACCAAACCCAGGAATCTAATACCTGACATTTATACACAAAACGACAGGGTCTCTGGGATTTGCTTTAAACACTCCAGGAAAAATAATGGGACGTGTGGGGTAGGAGCAAAACGAGATTGAAAACCTGATAATCAGTAAAACCAGGTAACAACAAATACCTACATGGAGTACCTGGGATGCATTCACAATCCTCTCTATTTTTATAAAGAATATTTCATTTTATTGTCACAACACAATAAAAATAAGAATAAATACGGTAGCCCCAACTGTGTTTTGCTTTCCATGGTTTCGATGACTTGTGGTCAACCCATGTACAACAATATGTCCAATCCAATAAGATATTTTTTTTGGGGGGGGCATGTTGACATAATTTTTATTGCGATTTATTGTGATAACTGTTCTATCTTACTATTGCTATGAATCTCTTACTGTGCCTAATTTATAAGTTAAAGTTTATCACAAGTCTGAATGTAGAGGAAAAAGATTATACAGTTATGCACCACTTAACAATAGGGACAGGTTCTGAGAAATGTAGCCTTTGGAGATTTCCTGGTTGTGCAAAAATCATAGAGTGTGCTTATGCAAGCTTAAATGGCAATGGCATCACTAGGCAATATAATCTTCTTTAACCACCATCACTCATGCAGTCTACTGTTAGCTGGACATGGTGGCACATACCTGAAACCCCAGTACTTGGGAGACTGAGACAGGAGGATCACAGGTTGGAGGCCAGTCTCAACAATATATGCAGTCTGCTGTTGACAAAAATATCATTGTGTTGTGCATAACTATGTATAAAGTTCAGTTCTATTCACAGTTTCAGGCATCCACAGAAGGCATTGGAATGTATCCTTTGCATATGAGGGGAGACTGCCATACAAAAAGATGTCTTAATTGTTTAGAGTAACAGTTACATCAGGAAAAGATATAATAATAGGCCATTATGGAATTTAATGAGAACAAATATATACTATTATATATTTGTACTAATATATATATAATTTTACCCTGGAAGGAAGCAGGTTTCCTAGTTTGTTTTAAAACTTAGTTTGGAGACAATACGGGCTTCCAGAGCGCACTAGTGAAGATGAAGGCACCCATCCCTCTTTTAGGAAATGTCTTCTCAATGCATCAACAAGGAAAGAACTGTTTGCCTTTGAAGAAACACAACAAACAAGCCTTTTCTCAGAATTCTCGTTTGTAACTTAGAGATGGGAATAAACCCTCAGAAAGAAAAGCAGAGAGACTCCTAGGTATTCTTTGCCCTGCAAAGCTGTCACTTAAGAGCGCCTATGACAAGAAGGGCCTAAATGTGTCCAGCGCCTAAAAGAATAATTTATTGCCCACACTTCTTACTGACAAATTCCACTTCTGAAATGGCTTCAAAGTGGCCACTGAGCTTAAATGCCAACTCCAAGAGATAAATAAAGGGCACTAATGGGAAGGGCTGCCATATTGTGCAGACCGAGAATCAATGCTGTCACAGATCAATGAGGACCATATAAAGTGTGGCATCAAAGATACAGAGCTGCTAAGGCAAGAAAACCTGTGCCTGAGCCTCCTAAAGTTCCGGCATATGAAGCAGAGGCCAGCGAGGGGGGAGAGGAGCAGAGCTGTGCTGCTTCCAGGGAGAGGGTCCAAATGGTGAGGCTCAGTTAAATAGTTAAGAAGGCAAACAGACAGACACAGAGAGGAGAGTTCACTGCCCAATTTGATTGGGTAAGATCACAGGAGAAACAGGCTGATTAATGAGAATAAAATCAATAAGGGGAAAGAAAGGAAGGAAGAAGGCTAATGAGCAACAACCAGGACAGGATTTTGTAGCCCTATTTGGAAAAAGCGGTGTCGAAAGAACTACAAAAGTGAAAATACAAATTAGGATGACAGAAGGCAACCCAAATGTAACACTGAATATATAATATATGTAATATATATAACTTATTGATTATCCCATGGGGGGCAGGGGAGTTCCTGATTGGATTAATACACCAAATTCATTACACATGAATGAGAGGTGAATATAAGAAGACCCATACATAGCAAAAGCAAAAATAAACAAATATGATATATAGAGAGATTTAAAAAGAACATAAAAGTAAAAATGGTTAGGTCACTGAATGTATTAATAAAAATTCACTTCACAAGCCTGGCGTGGTGGCGTACGCTTGTAATCCCAGTACTTGGGAGGCTGAGACAGGAGGATCGCAGGTTCCCAGCCAGACTCAGCTACTTAGTAAGGCATTCTTACAACTTACAACTTAGTAAGACCCTGTCTCAAAATAAAGACTAAAAAATAGGGCTGGGGATATAGCTCAAGTAGAATACCCCTGAGTTCAATCCCCAGTACTGCAAGCAAAAAAAAAAAAAAAAAATCAGTTATATATGGTTACTATAATATGTTAAAAGCATACCAAGAATGGAAAATCAAAGAACAGTGATTGTACATTTCTCAAATAATAATCATCAGTGAAACATATAAGTAAAAACAAATTGCCAAAGCACACAGAACTTGATAGAGTCTCTGTTATGCTACTAAAATTTAGTAATCTAGTGCAGAAAAAAATAATGGCATCTATCTGAACAATATAATTGGTAAGACTGAATTAAAAGGGAATTAGAAAAAAATTAAATGAGTAGAATATTTCTTTTTTTGAAGGAAAGTACTTGACTAATAATTGATGGTATACCAGGTGCCAGTAAGAACAGAAAAGTAATTATTATAGAGGTCAAATTCTCTGACCACAGTATGATAAACATATTAATGAAATACAGATAAAAATGTTTGAGAATGGTAACACTAATATTTGTTCTCAAAAATCTAACCAAACAGAAAATCCCAGGGTATATTTTAACAAGACACAGAGAAAACACAAATGCAGAGCAACATTAGAAATGAGAAATAACAATGCACAACATGGAGAAAAGGTCATTTGTGAATGCTAACCATTGTTATAGACTACAAAATTGGTTAATCTAAGAATAATTGGTGGTTTTCCATAAAAAGTTTAAAAGATCAAGCCAGTGAGAAACAGAAAATTTAAACAAATTATTAATCGAAGGAAAAACAAGTGCTTATCAAAAGAAAGAAGAAACTGCATGCATATAGATACAAAGACTCACAAAATTCTCCTAAATCTAAAAGCTCTACAGTGGATTTTAATAAATGTAAGGGTTTTGCTAAGTTCTGCAAGGTAATTCTAAGCATAGGAACAGTGTGCTTGTGGTACACTTTATCCTGAAAGATGTCATTCCACAGTCATAAAAATTTAATAAGAGTAATATAAAAAGGGGATTGCTCTGCAATTTCATTTTTGAATGTAGGGAAAATATATTGAACACTGTATTAGTCCATAAAATACAGTCTTCTTTCCAAAAACAAGTTCACAAATATAGAATAGGGGAGAAAATAATTTAGCAGAAGCATGAGTTTTAAATCCAGCCACAGGGATTTCACTTTATGTTCAAAATGGTTAATGACAGCAGGTGCAGTCGGTCGTGCCTGTAATCTCAGTATTTGGGAGGCTGAGACAGGAGGATGGTAGGTTAAAGGCCAGTGCATGGTAACTTAGTAAGAACTTATTTCAAAAATAAAATAGGAGCCAGGCGTAGTGACGCACACTTGTGATCTCAGTGCTTAGGGGGATGAAATAGGAAGATCACAGATCCACGGCTAGCCTTAATGAGGCCCTCCACAATTTAGTGAGACCCTAAAATGAAAAATTAAATAGGGCTGGGGATGTAGCTCAAAGGTAGAATGCCCCTAGGTTTAATTCCCAGCACCACAAAAAATAAAAATGAAATAGGGCTGAGGGTGTAGCTGAGAGGTAGAACACCTCTGAGTTCAATACTCAGCACCAAAAAATAAATAAAATAAAATAAAGCTGAGGATGTAGCTCAGAGGTAGAATGTCCCTAGGTTCAATCCCCAGTACCACAAAAAAACAAACAAATAAAAAAGAGTTAATAAGAACTCACATTTATTGACCATGTGCTACATGCCAGTCACTTCACATGCCCCATCTCATAGACTCCTTGGAACAACTCCATAAGGTTAACACGGCTTTTGCTTTCATTTTACATACAAAGAAACTGACGCCCAGAAAGGATAAGTAACTGGAAGGTCACTGAACCCCAAGAGTCAGAGTCATATTCAAGCCCAGGCAACCCCACTCGCCACTGCACCAACATTAAAGAGACAGAGAACCCAGCGTTAATCTCATCCAAGGCTTCATTAGCAGGCTGTCTCTACGGAACTTAGTTACTGGTTGAATTGTAATAACATGCCATTGCAACTGCAAATTTTTGTGTGCATGTGTATGTGGTACTAGGAATTGAAACCAGGGGCATTCTACCTCTAAGTTACTCCTAGAGTCCTATTTTATTTTTTATTTTGAAACAGGGTCTTGGTAGGTTGATAAGAGTCTCACTACTTGCTGAGGCTGTCCTCCAACCTGCCATCCTGTCTCAGACTCCCAATTACAGAGATTACAGGCATACCCCACCACACCCAACTAGCCACTGCAACATTTTTTAATTACCCATTGTCTTACACACTAACCCCATAAACTCCTGGAGAACAAGAACGCCACAGTTAAAGCTAAACTCAGACCTTAGTTCAAAATGTTCCACCACTACTACACCAGCCATGTAGTCTTGGGCAACTAAATCTTAGTATGCCTCAGTACCTTCACTTGTGAGCAAACAGATAAATACATAATTCAGAGCTCGTGTGAAAATTGTACAATATGTGACAAGCGTGCAGCACAGTACCTAGCACACAGAACTTGCAAAGTAAATCCCAGCCATGCGGACAATCATAAAACGTGCCCTGGACAAGGGTTGACTATGGTCCAGAGCCAGCTCACCACCTGTTTTGGTAAGGCCCAGGGATTAAGAAGAGTTTTGCATTTTTAAATGATTGGAAAGCAAATCCAAAGAATAACACAATCCTTTGTCAATATTCTTGGGGAATTGGTTCTAGTCCCCACCCCCTGAAGATACCAAAAAGCTGCTCAGGTCTCTTGTATATAATGGCAAGGTATTTATACCTATACACATCCTCCTCTATACATTAAATCACCCAGATTATTTGAAATACCCAATACCATAAAAAACACTGAGTAAATAATTGTCATACTGTAATGTTTAGGAAATAAATACAAGAAAAAGTCTGTATCTATTTAGTAAAAGCAATTTTTTTTTTCTTTTGGTGCTATGGATTGAACCCAGGGACATTCTATCTCTGAGCTACACCACCAGGACCCCTCCCCCCTTTTTTTCCTTATTTTGAGACACGGTCTTGCTAAGTTTGTTAAGGTCTTGCTAAGTTGTTGAGGCTGTCCTCAAACCTGTGGTCCTCCTGCCTCAGCCTCCTAAGTACTGGGATTACAGGTGTGTGCCACCACACCCAACTAAGACCCAATTTTTCCCCCAAATTTTCCATCTTGGGTTGATTGAATGTATGGTTACAGAACTTCCAGTTACAAAGGACTGACTATTCTGTGACAAGTGGAAGTCATATGAAATTCAAACTTCACTGTCTAAAAATAAAGTTTTACTGGAACACAGCCACGCTCCTTTGTTTACGCAGTGTCTACGGCTGCTTTCACGCTACAGCAGTAGAACTCTGTAGTTGTGACAGACACCATATGGCCCTCAGAGATGAGAATATTCACACCCAGCCCTTCTCAGAAGTTCACCAACCTGTGACCTAATCAATTATTGAACAAAGGTGGCAAGTTAGATCATTACAAATCAATTATCTGTTTCCTGTAAGTATAGTGTTATAAATGGAGATTCCATTTCTAAAAGCTCATGTCAAAAACTGCTTATATGAGAACCATGTTTAGCCAGGCGTGGTGGCGCACGCTTGTAATCCCAGCATTTGGGAGGCTGAGATCGGAGGATCGGGGTTCGAGGCCAGCCTCAGCTACTTAGTGAGGCACTCCGCAACTTGGTGAGACCCTGTTTCAAAATAAAGAATAAAAAATAGGGCTGGGGGTATAGCTTGGAGGTAGAATGGCCCTGAGTTCAATCCCCAGTACCACACACACACACACACACACACAAAGAACCATGTTTATAGCAGCACGATTCACAGTTGACAAATTATAGAGTCAACCTAAGTGTCCATCAACAGATGAATGGATCACAAAATTATGGGATATCCACACAATGGAATTCTATTCAGCAATAAAGAAGAACAAAATTATGTCATTTGCAGGAAAATGGATGGACCTGGAGAAAATTATATTGAGATTAGCCAGTCACAGAAAGTGAAGGATCATATGTTTTTCCAATATGTGGGAACTAGGGAGTAATCAGGATACAAGAGAGACACAAGATAATGGAGGAGAAACCTCAGTAGAACGATGGAGGGGTCTAGGAGATGGTGAGGGGAGGGAGAATCACTAAAGGAAACACTTCCATTGAAGTTATGAACATATATGAAATTATCAATGCCGTCCTCAATATCATGTATAGGGAAGGGGAGGGGGTGGGGAAGGTGCCAGGAGAAGCTCACACAGCGCTGTGTGCATGTATGTCACTATCACTCTGAATTACGTTATGATGTGAAACTACAATGCACCAATAAAAGTACATTAAGGAAAAAGAAAAAAAAAACAAATACAGTATATGATTTGATAAGTATTTATGTGATGAAAACCAACATGGTATGAAGCTATATCACAAACTCGCAAATGTTTCTTCGGGGTGACTCGTCTACGTGAGTCAACGTGAGTCAACGTGGCTGAGGCTTTTGGTTACTGTGACCTATGAACAGAAGGCTCCTTCCTCTCACTCCATCCATCTCCCTGCAACAACGGGCATCAGTTGCGTCTTTAAATCAGAACGTAGAACCACATGTCTACTTCATCATCCGTGTACACCGGTGGCTCCAAATGTTTGTCTATGACAAATGTCCAGCCAAGAGCAGTGCCTAGAAAGCCTCTGCAATGAGCCTGGATGCTCCATTCCTAAAAGACGCTGATGGCTCACCATGTTCGTGAATCAGGCCTGGTGACTGGTCCTCAGCTCATCCTTCATCACCCCCTCCCCTAAACTCCAGGCACTAGTGACACTCATGGGGACATGCTGCCTCTTACCTGGGGAGGCACATGCTCAGGTGGCCCCCCTGGCGTGACATGCACCTACCCTCGCTCCCCACCACTGCCCCAACCAGCTCATCCATACATTTGACTTGGCCTGGTTAACTCCTTTTTCCTCAATGCATATAAGTAAAAGAATGAAATAGGCTCTCTTTCTCTTTCACATCACCATAGATGATAAAACTAAGCTATCTGACTCTATACAGGAGAAGCAGGAGGGGGGCAGGGGTGGGCAGGAAGGAAGATGTTAACACAATCCGTGATGTCAAAAATAAAACCAAGTAAATAAAACCAGAAGAAAAGGTCTGACAATAAAGGGACATGGTTTAAACTTACAAGTTAAACAAGAAAAGCCCATTGAGATTATATTCAAATCCAAACATAACCCAGTTGATCAACAGCAAAATTCAAAGCAGGGCTTCCTCTTTTAGGAGAGGAGAGAAAGGCATCAATGAGTTAGGCAGACAGAGAAAGCAGTGGAATCCAGAAATGGTCTGCATTCCTTTAGCCACAGAAATTTAGTACTGTGACCACATAGATGTCTTCCTCAAAAAGGCACCAGAACCCCACCACCTGGGTTGCTCAGAGGACAGAACTTCCCCCTATAACTCACAGAAATGTAATCCTGGCCAGGCATGGTGGTGCATACCTGTAATCCTAGTACTTGGGAGGCTGAGACAGGAAGATTGCAAGTTTGAGGCCAGCCTCAACAACTTAAAAAGCCCCTTAGCAACTTTGAGAGGCCTTGTTTGAAAATAAAACGGGCTGTGGTGTAGCTTAGAGATAGAATGCCCCTGGGTTCAATCCCTAGTACCACATGAATGAATGAATGAATGAATGAATGAATGAATGAATGAATGAACAGAAATGTAATCCTAATGAGAAAACCCTGCAAATGAAGTAAATAATAATTAGAATCAGCGCTACCTTGAGGACATCTCTAGGGATGAATTGGGGGAATGGGTTTGTATCTCAAAGAGAAATAGTATGAAGGAGAAGAATTTGGCTCACTTACAAAAACATTGACTTGGGCCTCCACACTCAGAGCGCTCCCACTGCCCCTGGCTGAGCCGGGCGGACCGTACATCATGTAGTTGTGCTGTTCTCACGGGTCACCTGCTCTATTCATCACCACTGCCACCGGAAGGGCTCGTGGACCCCGGAGGGAGGGAAAGCTAGATCTGCGTAGCTGCCCTGCCATGCGAGGTGGCCCTTCCCGCCCGTGAGTGGCCCACCCTCTGTCCTCTGAGCGGGAGGGATGCCCAGCACTGGCCAGAGCAGTCTCTGCACACGGCCGGGCACTCAATGGTGCTCAATAAAGCCCTGCTGAAAGAAAAATTAGGAGACATTCATGCAAGAAATACCATATAAATGAACAATGGAGAAATGTTCAACCTCAAAGACATACACATTGAAATGATATGGTCATCTGGTTTCCATGAAATATGAAATATATAGCGAAGTTCATGAATACAGGGTGACCCTGGTCTCTTTCTCTCTCTCTCTCTCTCTCTCTCTCTCTCTCTCTCTCTCTCTCTCTCTCTCTCTCTTTCTTTCTCACACATACATACACACACATACACACACACACACACACACACACACAAAGTCAATCTCCACATAAGGATATTTCAGTCAGGATGGACTGTATATATGTTGATGGCCTCAGAAGATTATAACAGAGCAGAAAAATTCCTGACTGCTAGTATTTTTTTGGTGGTGGTGGTCGTGGTGCATTGTACTCATACATCTTAATGAGGTGCAAGATGGTATGGATGCCTCTGACACCTAACATTTTTACTGTGCCCTTTCAGTGTTGAGATATGTGCAGATTCATTAATGTTTACCATTGTGTTACAAATCCTACAGTAGTCAATAAAGTAACATGCTGTACAAGTCTGTAGCAGAGGAGAGACAGACTCTATCACTTCTCAAGTGGGTGATACCACCCCCCTCTTCCAGGGGAGGCAGGAATGAAATTTAGACACATAAAAGTACATATATTTATTACTATATTTTTCTGTTTATTCAAGTAAAGAAGGTAGATTCTGGGGGTGGGGGAGACGCTCAGTATTTTTTTTTTCTGAAAAGTGGGCAAAAATTCAAATAAATGTGGGAACCTCTGGGTCGCCTCAGTGTGTAGTAGGCTACACCATCTAGGTTTGTGTAAGTATACTGTATGATTTTCACACAATGACAAAGTCAACCAATGATGCATTTCTCAGAATGAATCTTCATTATTAAGTGATGTGTGACTCTGTGAGTATGTATCTGACACATACACACACATATATAGATACATAGATATACAGATAATTGCTGACAAAGCAGAGCTGCAGCAAAATTCATCATTCATTTGTTTTCATTACATAATTTATACAAGTTCTCAAGTTGGGAAACCAACTTAGCAATTTGTATAAACACCCATATGTCTATATGCTTTGGCCCAGTGACTCCATGGGAGTGACTTATCGTTCTCAGTAAGAAAAAGCCATCTGTACTGCAGGGTTTGTTACTATATTATCTACAAGAGCAAAATGTTAGAAGCAATCTACTTATTTAGCCAAAAGAACTGGATAGGTGAATTATTAAATACTAACTCAATGGATTACTCATGCAAAACAATAATTACTTCGAACAGAATAATATGGAAAAATCTTATAGGTTGATTCTATATCCTGCCATCTTTCCTGAATCTGGCATTTTTATACACTAATAATGAATGATCCAAAATGAAATCAAGAAGATAATCTCATTTATAGTAGCATAAAAACAGAAAGTGCTTATGAATCATTTAACCAAGGAGGTAAAAGATCTGTTCATGTAAAACTATAAAGCACTGAAAAAAGACACCAAAGCAGAGACAAAGAAAATAGTATATTGTCTTCATAGATTGGAAAAATTAATATTGTGTCCATACTACTCACAATGATCTACAGATCCAACGCAATCCTTATCAATGACGGTCTTATAGAAATTTAAAAAACAGTTCTAAAATATGAATGGAACCAACAATTATAAGAAATAAGAACAAAGCTGGAGACAGCACACTAATTTCAAAACACATTACAAAGCTATAGTAATAAAAACAGCATGATACTGACATAGAAACAGACACATCAATCAACAGGACAGAATGGAGAGTCCAGAAATAAATCCATGCAGTTATGGTAAATTAAATTTCAAGAAAAGTGCCAAGATCCACAATAGGAACAGTCTCTTCAATATATAGTATTGAAACAACTGAATATTCACATGCAGAAGAATGCAATTGGACCCTTTTCTCTCACCACATATGAAAATCAACCCAAAATGAATTAAAGACTTAAATTAAAAACCTGAAACTTTAAAACTACTAATAGAAAATACAGAAGGAAACTCTCTGGAATTGGTCTGGGCAAAGTTTTTTGTTTATTTTTGTTTGTTTTGTTTTGTTTTGTTTTTTAGATTGATCTCAAAAGGAAAGCGACAAAAGCAAAACCACACAAAAAGGATTGCATCAAACTGAAAATCTTTTGGCACAGCACAGAAAATCATCAACAGAGTGAAGAGATGACTTATAGGTTGGGAGAAAATACTTGCAAGCCACACATCTAGTAAGAGTTTAATGTCCAAAATATATATGGAACTCAACTCAATAGCAAGAAAACAAATAAGCCAACTTTAAAAAAAAAAAAAACCAATGAGAAAGATCCTGAACAGACATTTCTCCAAACAAGAAACACAAATATTCAATAGTATGTGAAAAATGCTCAATAGCACTAATCAAGGAAATGCAAACTAAAAGCAAAATTAGATATCACCTCACACCTGTTAGGATGGCAATTATCAAAAAGGTGGAAGATAATTAGCATTGGTGAGGATGTGGAAAAAAGGAAACCCTTGCACGGTGTGGATGGGAACGTGAAGTAGGATAGCCATTTTGGAAAAGAGTATGGAGGGACCTTAAAATTTCAAAATAGAACTACCATATGATCCAGTAATCCCAAGTCCTCATTTCTGGGTATCTATCCACAGGAATTGAAATCAGTGTGCCAAAGAGATGGCCGCACTCTTATGTTCATTGTAGCACTGTTCACAATCATCAAGATGTGATCACACACACACACACACACACACACACACACACACACACACACAGAGGAATATTATTCAACCTTAAGAAAGAAGAAAATTCTGTGGCTTATAGCAGCACGGATGAATCTAGAGTATATTATGCCAAGTGAAATAAGCTAGACAAAATTGTGTGATTTCACTTACATGTGGAATCTAAAAAAGTCAAATTCCTAGAAGCAAAGAGTAAACTGATAGTTATTCAGGATTGGAGAGGTGGGGAATAGATTTCAAAGGTTCAGTTAGGAGAGAGCTTGGGGGATGTATTGCACAGCATGGTGACTATGGTTAGTCATAATATATTGGACATTTGAACATTGTGAAGACAATAGATTTTAAATATCCTTACCACAACTAAAAAAGTATTGAGGTGACGGATATGAGCATTCCACAATTCATACATCTAGCAAAACACCCTACCATGCCCCATAAATACACACTGATTTGCTTACCTTTAAATTAAATTTACACAAGAAAAATATTAATATGGAGAAATCCTTGTGATATATACTATATGGAATAATTTAAAACATGAGATTAAAAAGGATAGAATTGAAACCACATAAACTTCACACTCTTGAATAGATTTATGTGTGGACTTGAAGAAGAGGCAGGTGACTATGGGTGGATTTTTCACTTTACTTCCTTTACTCTTATAATATTGTCTGTGATGAATATTTTTAAAAGTAGAATTTAAAGTTCTCTAATTATATTTCCCTGGAACCACAGAATAAATAGCTCCATTTTATATTTCCTTTGCCCTGTGCAACTTTTCATTACTTTCTGGTACTGTGGTATGTAAAATACAATTTTAGAGAGGAAAAAAATTACTACTTTGGGAAAAAGGATCAATAAAAGGATTTTCTCCATTAAATATTAGAATGTTTTTAAAACAAACATTTCATAAATAGTAATAATGTGTTAAAACCAAGTCACAGATCATTAAGGGAGTGATAATAGAGCCTTCCCAGATACAAACCCAAATTTTAAAAGAATTAACTACCAAAGTGAAATGAAATATACTTTTCCTACATTATAACTGAAACCAAAAAACAAAATAGAATACTATTAGCTTAGAT
This sequence comes from Graphiurus murinus, assembly GCA_004027655.1. Classification (NCBI taxonomy): domain Eukaryota; kingdom Metazoa; phylum Chordata; class Mammalia; order Rodentia; family Gliridae; genus Graphiurus; species Graphiurus murinus. Next base: position 58,615 of record PVLC010000973.1, on the reverse strand, counting down.
TTATACCCAGTCTAAATTTAGTGACAAAACACTGCTAAGTATAACAAATCAAATAGGAAAAAACTAGAATAAAACTAAAAGAGTTTTTAAAATTATTGTAATAGAAGAAATTTTAAAGAAAAAAAATTCATTCATTATGAACGTGAGTTCCTACTAGATGGCAAGTATTATTTCATGTAATTTTAGAAAAAAGTATCAACTTCTATGAAGTCTGAAAAATACATGGAAAGGAAAATAGCAGCATTAGAAAATCTACATATATTAACAACATATGCACATATACACACATATATAAAACCTCATACAAAGGAAGACTTACCAGTTTCCTGCAAATGTATGAACACATGAATAGAACTTTTTGTGCTGTTGTTGTTTTATTGTGTTAGAGATCGAGCCCAGGGCCTCACTTTGCGCTAGGCAAGTACTCTTCTGCTGAGCTATATCATCAGCCCCTGAACAGAACTCCTTTACTAAGCCAATAATCAAAAATGGGTTTAGTGGTGTTAGGAATTAGAGAAATGCAGATCAAAGCAGTGTGCATGCTCTTTAAATTTTATCAAATTGGAGCTAGAGCTATAGCTCAGTGGGCAAGCATTTGCCTAGCATATGTAAGGCTCTGGGTTAAATCCCCAGCATCACAAAAGGATACATATGTGTGTGTTTGTGTTTGTGTGTGTGTGTGTGTGTGTGTGTGTGTGTGTGTGTATTATTAAATTCAAAAAACAAAGAGAAATTATTAAGCCCAATTTTGGCAGAGAGATAATTAAATCAGCTCAATTCTTTAGGAAGAATGTATGACTAATTATATCAACATTAATTAAAACTTAAAAACAAGAACAAATATAAATAACACATAAATAAGACCATGTAAATGTATGTAAATAATTCAAAGGAAGAAAAAAACAGTTTCATTGTTTTGCTTCATTTTTTTTCTGTTATAGATGACAGGTATAGGAGCACTCATAATTTTTTTTTAGAATAGAAATGACCTAATATGCAGTGATAGAAAATGGAGCAGCAATAAAGGTGTATTAAACTAAGGACCATTATGGAGTCATCACCACCAGGCAGGAGCAAGAAAGGGCATTTACCAAATAATGTGAAGGGATAAAAGCAGAGGGGAAAAAAATTGAATATCCATAACACCTACAGCCATGCAAAAAGCCCCATGTGTTTAAATAAAGATGGGATAAAGACAAGGAGAGATGGAAATAATTCAGGTATTTCTGCACAAGTTTATAACTCAAATCTGCAAGCACTTTTGCAGGGTGAAGGGACACACGGAATGATTATACCACTTAAAATCCGGCTTCTAGGAACCATTAGCGCAGTTCACACCAGCAGACATAGGGTAATCTGAATTATGGCCTCACCTGGCAGTAAATGCCCAAGTGTGCACCGTGATCGCAAGGAAGGGGCTCTAGAATTATCTACAGGGCTGTGCACTAATGGGTATGAGTGCATAGGGCAGGCCAGCTTGGCTGGGGAGCTTACTGTTGCAAATACACAGTCAAAAATATCTTGCACAGAACAGAGCCACCAGCCTGGCTAACTGAAACAGATCTATGTCTTCCCAGATAACCTGATAAGATGGCTGTGGTTTCTAAATCACTGCACACTTATTCAGAGAAAATCTTCCTGTCATTGGCACCAAGGAGCCATGTAAACCTTCTTTGGAAGGCATTGATTTTCCTCACAAGGTGCTGGGTTAAAGATATTTGTGCCTTTACTTCAGGAAGTCAGCAGATTTCTCAAAACATTTTCTGAAGGGGATATGTGTTTACAAGAAGGGTCAATATTAATCGAATGGATCCAACTATTATTGCAACACACTAGAAAGTCAAAAATGCACATTTTGTTTTAAGGAAGACAGGAAATAGGAGCTTCTAGTAGAGTACCTAAACCCCCTTGGCTATAGGGACATGGCCTTATTTTTCTTTATATCTCTATAGTTTATCACCAAATTATAGGGGGTGGGTGGGTGGGTGGATGGTAATTATGAATCCTAATCCAAAAAGACCTGCTCAAACCACTTACACACACCAGCAGGTTTTTAAAATGACAACAGTAAGAACAGTGGTACAGTGAACACAAGCCAAATGAGAGAGCCAACCAGAGATTTGGAAGTCATCCCATGAAAAACAAATAGATCATTTATGAAATCTTTCAAAGAAAAAAACTCATAGCTCCCTGCTTTGTAAATTAGGCTGAAATTCCCTGGTCACTTATCCAGGGTGCAAGCAGCACGGGGACATGCTTCAGTGAGTCACTCTTGACAGAGAAGAGAGAAGGCCAGCACAGGAGTTCTCAAAGTATATCTGGGGATCAGCTGCAACTAGGAACTATTGAGAAAGACATATTCTCATGCCCCACCAAGACCTAGTAATCAGAAATTCTGGGGATCATGCCAGCAATCTGTGTTTTAACAAGTCCTCCATACCATTCTAAAGCCAGCTAATGTTCTAGATCATCCTAAAGCCAGCACAAAAATTAAGGAAACACCACACTTAGTTTTGATCAGTTGGGGGTTGAAGGCAGAAAAGGAAAAGCAAAGCTCACTACAGGAGAAACACAGAGAGCTCCTGGATGAAATGCAAATATTACAGTCCTTTTAATACTAAATTTTCAGCGACATCACCTGCAGAAGCCAAGACAGGAGTGATTTGTGTGTTAGCATTCCATCGCTGATGCAAAATGCCTGAGATAAACAACTTAAAAGGAAGAAATGTTTATTTTGACTGAGGGTTCCAGAGGTTTCAGTCCATGGTTACTTGCTGCATTGGTCCTGTGTCAAGGCAGAACATCACAGCAGGTAGCGAGGGGTGGAGCAAAGCTGCTAGTTCATGATATTGAGGAAGCAGAGAGAAAGAGAGAAGGGGCCAGGGTCCCAACATACCTCTGCAGGACACCGCTCAATGATCTACTTCCTCCAAGTAGACCCCACTTCCTAGCAGCGCCATCAGCTGGTGACCAAGCCTCAGTGCATGCCTTTGGGGCACATTTCAGGCCTTACCAGTAAAGGTCTGCCCACCATAGGCAGCTGTCTTCCCAAGCCACATAAGCTACAGTACAGTTAATCATGAGGCTCTTCATTCTTAAGAGTTCTGTGGGGTATCAGTCACTCACTGCTAGGGTCTGCCACTCCCTGCTAGTTGACTAGCCTTCCTCAGAGAAAGTTCTGGAAGTTCAGCCTTTCGGTTTGCTCTCAATATATCCAGTATAGGGCTATGCTTAGTAAGTAGACTCCAGATCAACAGAGAATGCAGGACAAAATGAATGAAGGAAATTATACAAGGAACTAAAGGTCTTTCCATTCTTACAGCAAGGCACCCAGACCCATCACACACACTTTGGTTAGTTTAATGCTAAAATATCTTGTGACAAACCAAGGAATTTGCAATTTCAAAGACCTACTCAACTAGGACCAGAGTCCAAGCTCAGTGACCTGGATCAAGTTCTAAAAGTCCATGACCCTCAGATTCCTCATTTGTAAAACAGGGCTAGTACCTGCTCAGAGCTACCTCACAGGATTACTTTTATCACTAGGTAAGAGAGTGGATATGGGAATGCTTTTTTATCTCTAAAGCACCACACTGATACAAGACCAGTATTTTTTTTCTTTTTTTGTCAATACAGACCAAAGGAGAGTGAAGCACGATTCTTTTTTAAATGCACATGGACCAACAACACATCATCTTATTATTCACTTACTATTTCTGTAGCTAATTTCCCAGCTTTCATTCTTTCCTTTCATAAAAGAGGAAAAAAGGAAATCAATGAACTAAAAACACTGCTATTTTCTGACACAAGTTAAAACTCCACATCCAAACATAAACAGAATAGAATAACCAGCAGCATATGTGTCTGTTTTCTCAATCTTCCCCCTGGAGAGAAAATCAGCCATATGGCAGGAAGAAGTTGACTGAGTGTCTCAATAAATGGGGACCGGCCGGGTCTCCAGACTCTGAAGGAGGAAGGACCCTGACATTTGTAAAACCAGAAATGTTGTCATTGCCAACACTTTCTCTCAGGTCTGCTCACCAATTAAGCCAAATCCTAACGTTAGATATTTACACCCAAAAAGGCAATTGAGTATCAACGTAAAACTTTGATTCATCTGGTCCATTAAAACTGATGATGATTAAAGACGGAGCTACATTCTAGTCATAACTCTGGGTAACATACACACTACTCACTCAGGGTCTGTGTAAGGAGGGGCTCTCAAATGCCTGAGAGGCTGAAAACAGCAAGAAGCCCACCTCCCCAGGCGCCTCTGAAGTAAAAATAAGACCTGCAATTGAACTGCATCCACCTGAAAGTGCTCAAAGCGTACTACTCCACACCCACAACAATGGCTAAAATGAAAAATACCGACCACGTCAACGGTGGGCAAGGATGAAAGGCAACTGGAACATTCCTATTTGCCAACGAAAGTGCAAAATGGTACAATGACGTTGTAAAACAGCTTGGCAGTTTATTTAAGAGTTAACCATATACCTAGCCTATGGCACAGTAATTTCACTGCTAGGTATTTACACACACACAAAATTAAAACGTAGGCACATAAAGGTCATATACAAAAAACACTGATGGTAGCTTTACTCATAATAGCTAAAAACTGGACATGGTTTGGGTATCATCCAACATAAACATAAACTGTGATATAATCATATACATAAAGTGTGATACTACCATACATGGAATACTACTTAGCAATAGAAAGGAACAAAATTCCCGATAAACAAAATAATATATATATATCAGAGGTCAGCTCATTATTCTGACAGGCTAGCCACCTGTTTTTGTTTTGTTGAGGGTTTTGGTAAAGTTTTATTGAAACATAGCCATGTGTAGTCATTTGCGTATTGTCTTTAGCTATTGTTCTGCTGCAACAGCAGAGCTGAGTAGTCGCTCTGGAGTCTTTGTGACTGCCAAGTCTGAAATATTTACTATTAGCTGTGCTAAGGAGAAGACTGCCAACCCTGACAAAGATAAATGCAAAAAAGCGCTGAGTGGAGGGGAAGAAGACAGAACACAGAAATAAGAGACTCTGCGCTGCATGATTTCATTTGTGTGAAGCTCTAGAACAGGCAAGACTAATCTATGGTTAAAAATATCAGAACGGTGCTTACCACTGGAGGATGCAGAGGATGAACTAAGAAGAGGTATGAGAATTTCCGGGGTGATGAAATTGTATATATTGGTGCATGTGGGTTACATAAATTATGCATTTGTTAAAAGTGAATCACACTATATGCACTTAAGATCTACAGATTTTATAATGTATAGAAACTATATCTCAATCTTAAAACTAAAAAAAAACAAAAAAAATGTTTTTTTCAAAGAAATGCAAGGGCCTGCAGGATCTTAGGTCTCAACTGGGCCCTCCATCTCTTCTCTTCAACTCTGTGCATTCTTAGTTTCACATTTGACATTCAAGTTGAAGTCCGTCTTGGGAAGATGCTTTTTTTTTTTTTTTTTTAATGACCAGCTGTTCTGAATGACCAAGCCTCAGGCCTCTTGAAATTCCTCAAAAGAAGTGATTTTTATTTGTCCTACCTACAGTCTTATTCAAACAGTCCTGCCAGATATGGGCAATATATAAAAAAGTTCAGAAGAGAGGTGAAGCCAACCTTTCTCCAACTTCCCACCCAAGACATCCCTGGAGGGGACTCCTTGGAGAACACCCAGAGCAGCCAGGCTCACACAGCCTTAAAGCGCAAACCCCTGGACCACGCTCTATGGCCAAGCTATCTCCTGTCTCCCTCTCTATGCCCCATCTTGCCAGGGACTGAGATCTGCAAGGCAGCCAGGGGCTAGGTCCCATCTATCCCTGTGACAGGTACACATGGAGAATGCTACTCCCTCAGCCTCTGTCGGCGGAACAATTCCTTCATAAAGGGCCATTTCACAGGCTGCCTTCCAAGGAGCAACAAACCCTCTGTTCAATCTGCCCCTCTTGTTTCAAAATCTTTTTTTTTCTTCCTTGGGAGCTATAAGGCATGAATTAAACATGCATACTTCATGTGCAAAAGTGTATTTTACATTTAAACTGTCCCTCTCCGGAAAGGCCCATTCCTACCTTCCCCTTCCCCATTTCCTATGAGATAGGCTTGTGTCCAGGGACCCCATGATCTGTCCCAAGCTTTGCTGTGGAGATGTCAAGGTATAAAGTGATGTGACCCCCAACAGGAAGCACCATCCTTGGTCACTTTCCAGGGCAGACCAGGGAACCTACAACCTGTATGCTACTTGGTATCACCCCATTTTGAAACACAAACTGTACTCTCCAGAGATGCCACAGCGGAAGATGGATGAGGGCATGGGGTGGGGGTAAGTAGTGTTAGAAAACATTTAATTTTTGTGGCTATACTGATAAAAAAATGACTAAGCAAAACTCACAACAATGGTATAAATAAACAAAGCAGACAGAAGGGAGCATAACTCAGGAGAGATGTCAATTTATATCTCTCAGGTTTCTCATTCTTTATCTAGGAAGAAGGCATTATCTCTTATATTACTGAACTAACAATTTTAAGGTATTTACTGAATCTGGGCATGGTGGCATACATCTGTAATTCTAGTACTTGGGAGGCTGAGACAGGAAGATTACAGGTTTAAGACTAGCCTCAGCAACTTAGTGAGATTCTCAGCATCCTAGTAAGACCCTATTTCAAAACAAAAAATAAAAAGCACTGGGGATGTATCTCAGAGGTAGAATGCTGCTGGGTTCAATCCCTAGTACTATCAAAACAAAAACAATGGTATCTACTGAGACTTAGGGATGGCTTCTCTTTTTTGCACTGAACACCTTCCCACACTGCAGCTGGATGCATTTGTCAGATCCTTAAGCTTTTCTTCAAAATACCAAATCCAGAGAAAACAGGAGAGGGGACCTGGAGGTTGGAGGCAGGGAAAGCTGTCTGCCTGAATGTTTGCCTTTAGGAAGAAAAAGAGAAAATAAGAGAAACCCAAGCTCCAGCCCCAGAGGAGGAGTTGCCAGGCTGCAGCAAGCCCAACCTTTCTTGCCTTAGGGAAAATATTTATTTTCCCAGGATAGCATCAGCCTTGACATACAAGACCAGGTCGCTGCATTTGTTTGTACAGGTCCAAATCCCACTTTCATTTTGGTGCTGGCTAGGGAAATAATACCCATCAACTCCTCTGTTAGGGAATTGGGTTTGGAATTGCTCTGATACAAGGCTTATTGTCCCCTGCCCCAACTCACCCTCTCCTGAGTTTATCAGTGGATCAAGGAAAATGGAAAGTAAAAACCTGGTTGGCACATGAGGTTCAGAGGCCTGACCCACCTGCTAAGACCAAGCCCACACTATAAGTTCTTACACTCTCCAGCTACAATATGAAGGCCACCAAGTAGCCACAGGAGAAGAGCAAGGATAGAGAGGTGGGCTGCCCCCAGAGGCAACTCAGGGCTGCAGCAGGGGTGACAGGAAGCAGAGTGACCCTGCTCTCATGCAGGAGGTTTTCCAAGCAACCACCCAGACCACCAGAAAATTGGCCCTACCTGGGTCCTAAATTCGGACCCAAGCAGGTAAGTCTTCCCTTCTCTTATAGAGGAACAAGGGAGAGGAATGGAGAGTGTGTTGGTCAGCTCTCTGTTACTGTAACAAATATCTGAGATGACTTAAAGAGAGGAAAGGCTTATTTGGGCTCACAGCATTGGAGGTTTCAGTCCATGACCAATTGGTCCCCACTGCTCTGGGCCTGTGGTGAGGAAGGACATCATGGTGGCAACATAAGGCAGAACTGCTTACTTCATGGCCAGGATGCAAAAGAGAGGAAGAGGAAGGGGATAGGGTCCTACAATACTCTTAAAGGCTGCACCCCTAATGACCCAAGACCTCCCAATAGTCTGTGTGTGTGTGTGTGTGTGTGTGTGACTCCAGATTGAACTCAAAGGTATTCTTCCTCCAAGCTACATCCCCAGCCCTATTTTATTTATTTAGAAACAGGGTCTCAGGGTCTCACTAGGTTGCTGAAAGTCTCACTAAGTTGCTGAGGCTGTCTTTGAACTTGCAGTCCTCCTATCTCAGCTTCCCAAGTACTGGGATCACGGGTGTGGGTAACCACACCTGGCTTAGACCCCACTTCTTAAAGTTCCCCTTACCACCCAATTACGCCAACCTGGGAACCAAGACTGTAACAAACAGGCCTTTGCGGGACATACCATATCCAAAACTATAGCAGAAAGGGAGGCAATTTTACCTCCAGTTTAAATAACAAAAGGGAATTATTGAGAAGATATAAACTTAAGGATTTAAAGACCAGAGAAAAGCAGAATTCTCTTTGTTCAAAACTGGGAGTTGTGTACACAGCTTCTTTACATGTTTTACCATCTTTAGAAAACCTAAGTAGAGTAAGTGATATTATGTAATATAAGGATCCTAATCACTGCTATTTCATATCTGTGTTGACTCAGGGGGCACATAGGAGTCCTGAATTATCTTGAAGGTCTTGCCTGTGATTTGTCCTAACAGCTCCCTAACACTCCTCCTGAGGGTCTATTTGGGATGGAGCCTAGGTTTCATATTCTAACACTGTGACCTTCACAATGACCCCATGACTGACTGCCATTCATAGGTCCATTTTGCAGATATAGACACTGAGTTACAGACACCAGGTGGAGCCCTCGGGTCCCACCATTTGTATGGCAGGCTGCTTCCAGACCTGGAACCCTCACACCTTGCCCTGAACTCTCTCTGCCATTTCCCAAACGACTTTTAGGCTATTGTTACAGTCCATCTGGAATTCCAGTTCATGTCAGCTGGCTACACTTTACCCATGTCTAATGCAAAATGAATCTTTCATAATACCTGTCATACAGTAAAGCCAAGAAGGGAATAAAGCACGCAGCCCTGTTAGAGTCACTAGCTGCTTTCCATCTCAAGAGAGGGGACGGGAGTCTGGGAGCCAGCCCCACCAGGGAGTTAACAATGTTAGTCTCTAACCACAGAGTCTATCCTAAGAAGGCAAGGCTCTCAGGTGGCTGTGCTGAAAACAAGGAGGATTCACCAGTTTCTAAAGACTGTGTAGGTGAAGACAACCACCAGCAGACAGGCTGGTCTGATGATAAGCTTTCTACAAAGGCCTGCGGAACAGAGCTGGGAAAGCCAGTGTAATCCAGCCCCAGCATCCAAGCGCGCAGAGATCAAATCAACTAGCGGTTAGAGGATACGGGTTACTTTATCACCATGACACTGTGTATTAGTTGGCGAGGGCTGCCATAACAAAGTGCTGAGTGGCTTAAACAACAGAAATTGATTTGCTCCCAGTTCTTAAGGCCAGAAGTCTGAGATAAAGACATCGACGGGGCTGGTTCTTTCTGAGGCCTCTCTCTGGCTTGCAGGAGGTGGTCTCCTCCCTGTATCTTCACACAGCTGCCCTCTGGGCAGTCAGCATCCTGATCTCCTCTTCTTGTAAGAATAACATTCTTTAATGTAATTACCTCTTTAAAAACCTTATCTCCAAATATGGTTACATTTTGAGGTACTGGGGGTTAGGACTTCAACATGTGAATTTAGGAGACACCGTCCCATCTAGGAGATCTAAGTGAGCCAGACCTCAAGGTCTTGGTGAGCAACACTTGGCCTTAGATGGAAAAGTCCTCAGGAGGTGCTGAATACCTGCAAAAGGCCCTTCATCTTCAAAAACATGCAACTGGAAGCCTTAATAAAAGGCATGACATTAAGGTAGAATTGAGGACAGCAGCAATGTCTAGAAGGTACATCAGGCCCAGGCCAGTGGATGTACTCCAGGTGGCTTCATCTGTCTTCCAGAGCAACCGTGGTTAAGAGCTATATGAAGATAGAAAGGCCAGCCAGGTGTGGTGGTCCATACCTGTAATCCCAGTGCTTGGAAGGCTGAGATAGGAGAATGGTAGGTTCAAGGCCAGCCTCAGCAACTTAGTGAGACTTTGTTTCAAATTTAAAATAAATAAATAAAAGCAAAAAGGATTGGAAGTATACCTCAGAGGTAGAATTCCCCTGGGTTCCATCCCCAGTACCAAAATAAAAAAATAAATAAAATAAAGAAGAGAGTAAAGGCTATCAGCTGCCTAGTACCAGAGGGGGAAATGTTGAGCTGTCCAGCTTGAGAGTGAATGTGTCCCCAAATGCTCATGAGTGGCTCCTTGAGAGAAGATGAAGGCAGCTGGGTCACTCTCAGCTTCTCAGACAGTTTCTGCCTTGAACTGATATTAAACTAGAAAAGCTGCATCTCCTCACTCTGCATATCTGGGTAAGAAAATCAGAAAAGAATCAGGAAACTCCACCAGGTCCACAATGCCCCACCAGCCCCGTGGTTCACTGGCACAAAACACACAGGGCTTGCTCTAGGAAACAATTACTCTCCCCACCCAAAAGCCCAGCTTGCAAAGCCTGAAAGCATTAAGTGATTCATTAGCCAGAGAAACATTCTTTTCTTTGGAATCTCAACAGCAACTCAGGAGATTCCCGACAAACTGGCAGGATGACCAGAATGCCCTGCCCACTAGTACACAAAGTCATGATACTGCAGTTAGCTAATAAGCATCACATAATCCCAAGAGGATGTACCCAATCTGTGAGTGGCTGGAGCCTGCCAGCTCTGGCCTCCCCAGGACACAGGGTCTGCTGTAACACTTGGAAAGTCTCCTCATTTGCTTATGAAGAATTTGTTGCAGAACATGCAATGCTCTCAAAATGTTACCCGAGAGGCTCTAGAAACAAGGCTCTGGGCTCTGGAGTTTAAATGAGTAATAAAGCAGATTTCCTACAAATGTTAAATTGTGATTAATGATCCCAAAGACACCTCTTTGACTGTCAATTCCAGGAGAGAAGATGGGGAGCAAAACATTCCTTCTGCTTCTGAGCTGGAGAGAGATCTGGAGAGCTAAGAAGCAAAAGCAAGAGACAGAAGGAGCCACACAGGCTCTTCTGACTTTGCGAAGTTGCTTCTCGAAGTGCAGCCCAGGGCCAGCAGCATCAGTGTGACTTGGTAGCATTTGCTATTAGTCAAAATGCAGCTTTGGGGGCTCACCCCTGAACTACTGAATCACAAACTCAGGTAGGATCCAGCAATTGCCCTCCAGTGATCCCAAGGCATGCTCAAGTAAGGGAAATGCTAACTTAGTAGTTCAAAAGCAAGATTCACCCATTCATCCATACTACAAGTCAACTTATTTCAACTACTCTTAGGGAATACTGCCTTAGTCTGTTTTGTGTTGCTATGAACAAAATACCTGAGATTTGGTACCTTTTAAAGAAAAGAGGTTTTTCAGCTCGCAGATCTGAAGTCTAAGATTGGGTGGCGCCATATGTTTGGCCTCTGGCAAGGGCCTTTTAACTATGTCATAATATTAGGGCAGCATCACATGGTGAGAGTGTGTGAGAAGGGGGAAGAGAGAGAGAGAGAGAGAGAAAGAATGGGAGAGAGAGAGGGAGGAAGGACACATAGGGAGAGAGGAAGCAAGCGCCTGGGGAAGAGACAGGCTTATTCTCTCAGGAAATAATCCACTCCTACAGCATTAATCCTTTCACAAGGGTGGTCATGACACAGTCATCTCCCAGTAGACCCCACCTCTTAAAGATTCCACCACCTCTCAACATCACCACACTGGGGACCAAGCTTCTACCACGTGAACCTTTGGGGGAACAAACCACATCCAAACCTAGCTAGTCCTATATGTCAAGTGCAATGCAAGGCCTAGAGATCAAGAATGGATAAAAAGGCTCCCTGGACTCTTCCTTTTCTTGCTTCTCTTATGTTGAGTCTCTTATTCCCTCAAAATTCTTCCTTTAAAAGGAATATCAGGTCTCTTTCCACCTCCACAACTACCACACTCATGCTCATTGCATAAAACCTGGCTTATTACACCTGCTTCCCAGACTGAGCTCCATACCTCTTTCTTCCCTAGCCCTTCCCTCCTCACACATACTTCAACACTCCCAGTTGGCTTCCTCGGTCTCCAAATTCAATACCCAAAACCTACCTTTCTCTTCTCTAAGCAGTTTTCTCTCCCCTGATGAAATAACATGAAACTCCAGAAGGCAAGGGTCAGAATTTATGCATCTCCCCAGGTGTGTAGTGGTGTAAGGAAATATGGCCTCTGTCATGAGAGAGGCAACCCCTTCCCATGTCCGTCTCAGCTTTTCACCTGCACAAGAATGATACTGTGAACCACTCTATATTCACAGGGGTGATGTAAGGATCACGGTGAGATGTTGCATGTGACACGGTCTGTAGACTATAAAGCAGGTCAATGGGAAAGAATCATATTTCTACCACTTGTCTTCGCATGACTTTTTTTTAGGGGGAGGGGAGTACTGGGGATTGAACCCAGAGGAATTCTACCTTTGAACAACACTCCTCAACTCTTTTTATTTTTTATTTTAAAATAAAGTCACACTAAGTTGCTTAGAATTTTGCTAAGTTGCTGAGGCTGGCCTCTAACCTCCAAGCCTCCTGTCTCGGGCTCCCAAGTACTGGGATCACAGGTGTGTGTGACCATGCCCAGCAACATGACTTCTTAATAAAACTCAACAACTCACTGATATCCTGATTGTAATGATGGCTTCAAGGTATAAACTTATATTAAAAGTTATCAGATTATACAATTTAAATACATACAGTTTACTATGCATCAAGTATACCTCAATAGAGCTATTAAAATATCTCAAAATCTCATTGTTGACTCTGGTTTCCAATAATGCCAGAGTATTTTATATGGACTAACCCTCCTGCAGGTAATTATTATCAAGATTGAACAAAATTGTTTTTTAAATATTTAAAGGTACTAAAGAATGACCAAAAGAAAGACTAAAAGGCAGGCTGAATCTAGCAGAAGCATCTTTGAAAGACAACTGTAGCAGGTAAGATTTATGAGCTTGCCGCAGCCTTCTACCTGGGGACACATCCCCAGCATAAACCCATCAAAGGTGCCAGAAAGCCACAGCCTTAACCAGCTTGAGGTAACAAGGGAAAACTTGGGGAAATAACCAGAAAGTAAGATATTAAGTCCTGTGTATAAAATTCACCAAAATCTTTGGCTGATTAGTAAACTGCACAGAGATATGAGATACCACAGGGGCTATGAAGGGAAAACAGCAGACAGAAGCTGAAATAAATAAATGGAGATATCATCAGCTACCTAACAAGCACAAGGGACTGATTCCAAGTTTCAGTCCAAAGTCAAGATAACCATCTATTACAAGGAATATAACAGGATCCAGAGTCTCCACAACATGTGTTTAATAATGTCCAGAAATTGATAAAAATCACTAGGCTTTCAAAGAAATTGGAAAATATACTTGAGGAAAAAATATCATTTAAAGAAAATCAATCCAAAGATGACCTGGATATTACAGTTAGTGGGTAGGGACTTTGAAGTAGCCATTAGACATATATTCAAATTTTAAAATAAATATATACATAATGAAGATATGAGGAAAATCAGACTCAAAATTAGAGCTATAAAAAAAAAGAACTAAGCCAGGTGTGGTGTCCCATGTCTATAATCCCAGTACTTGGGAGGCTGAGACAGGAAGATTGCAGATTCACAGCCAGCCTCAGCAACTTAGGGAGACCATGTTTTAAAATAAAAATTTAAAAGGGCTGGAGGTGTACCTTGGAGGCAGAACTTTCCTGGGTTCAATCCCTAATGTCACACACACACACACACACACACACACACACACACACACACACAGAACCAAAAACGAATTCTAGAAGTGAAAAGTACACTAACTGGAATGGGATTAACACCAGATTGGAGACAGCAACAGAGTCAGTGAATTTCAAGATAAATCAATAGAAACCATTCCACTTAAAGAATAAAAGGGGAAAAAAAGATTAAAAATAAAAGAACAGAGCCTGGGAGACCTGTGTGACAATATCAATCAGTCCATCATACATATAATTGGAGTACCAGAGGAGAGGAGGGAAAGAATTAGGTAGGGAAAAAAGAAGTAAAGAAATAGGCCCCAAAACTTCCAAATTTGGTGAAAGGCAAACATAGTTTCAAGAAAATCCAAAAACCCAAGTAAGAAAAATATTAAGAAAGCCACATGTTAAAATCTTGAAAGCAGAGAAAAATGGCACAGTAGAGACATGGGAACAATAATACAAATGAAGGGAACTTCTCATCAGAAACCATGGGGTGAAAAGACAGCATAATGATATTTTTAAAGTATTAAATGAAAAAAATTGTCAACCCAGAATTCTATATGCAGCAAAACTATCTTTTAAAAATGAAAATGAAAGCCAGGCCTGGTAGCACATGCCTATAATCCCAGTACTCCGGAGGCTGAGACAAGAGGATTGCAGGTTCCAAGCCAGCTTCAGCAACTTAGCAAGGCCCTCTGCAACTTAATGAGGCCAATTTATTTATTTCATATATTTATTATATGAAAAATGCATAATATTTTCAGCCATCAGAGAAATGCAAATCAAAACTAGGAGATTCTATCTTACTTCAGTCATAATGGCTATTATTAAAAAATAATAACAAATGCTAGTAAGATATAGAGGAAAAGGAATCCTTATACCTGTTGGTAGAATATAAATTGGTACAGGCACTATGGAAAACAGTATGGAGGTTCCTAAAAAACTAAAAATAGAACTACCATATGATCCAGCTATACCACTCCTGGGCATATATTAAATGGAAAGTCAGTATGTGATAGACACACGTGCATATCTATGTTTATTATGGCTGTCGTCACAAAATCCAAGAATCATCCCAGGTGCCCATCCACAGATTTATGGAAAAAGAAAATATGCTACGTATGTGTACACACACACACACACACACACACACACACACACAATGGAGTATTATTCAGCCATAAAGAAGAATGAAATCTTGTGATTTTCAGGAAAATAAATGGAATTGAATTAAACCATGTTAGTAAAATAAGTCAGATACAGACAGACAAGCATCACATGTTTTCTTATGTGTGGAAAATAAAAGAACAAGAGGAAGGGACTGGGGGGAGGACAGGAAAAGGGGAGGGCTAAAGAAGGTAGAAGGAAGATGGACACGAATAATGTACAATACATGCAAGTACAGAAATGTCACGGTGACACCTTTTAATTTGTATACTAATGAGTGTTAATAAATAAAATTTTAAAAGACAGAGACCACTAGTAAATAGATGTTTCAGGTTATTGAAGTCACCAGGCAAGCAAACCTTACCATCATCATGTTTTTCTAATTTAAATAAAAATAATAAAAATACATATTTCACATCAAATTTTAGTACTGATTTAAAAGTGCAATAACTCCTTCCAAAACATTTCAGAAGTTTTGACTTAAATAAAAATGTTCCAAATCTGTAGATTACATTCATTCTACTATACTCATTATTGTATATAGAGAGACTATAATCTATAGCTTAGATTCAGTTGGATGGTTTTATGGTTGAATGAAAACAAATGTCATCATATAGGCAGGATGAAATAATGAAATACTTTCAATAATAAACTTAAGACATGGAATAACCTTGCACAAGTTAAATACGCGCTCATATAAGCAAACTGTTGATAAAAATCACTTTTAAAAAGAAAACTCTAGCCGGGTGTGGTGGCACATGCTTGTAATCCCAGTACATGGGAGGCTAAGACTGGAGGATCCGGGTTCAAGGCCAGCCTCAGCTACTTAGTGAGGCTCTCCGGAACTTAGTGAGACTCTGTTTCAAAAATAAAGAAATAGGACTAGGGGTGTATCTTGGAGGTAAAATGCCCCTGGATTCAATCCGAAGGAAGGAAGGAAGGAAGGAAGGAAGGAAGGAAGGAAGGAAGGAAGGGAGGGAGGGAGGGAGGCAGGGAGGGAGGGAGGGAAGGAAGGACTCTGTCAGGGTCCTTGCTGCTTTCCATGCTGGATCTCTAACTGGAACGCCTTCTCCATCACGTCCAATTGTCCACCTCCATCTACGTCAAAGTCCAGCTCATCAGATGCCCACTCCTCCAAACGTCCCCTGTTCCCCCCAGGCAGAAGGGCCCCTCACTCTCCGGAACCCTGTCAGCATTCCGATGCCTGTTAACCTGAATTAATAGTTGTTTGTGTACAAGCTACAAGGAATCAGATTTTCAATCAGGGTTTCCAAATTACATCAGTTTCAGAACCACCCAGGGAAAATGGTCCTCGATCAGAGTCTTGGCAAGGGAAGCCAGGAGTGAGGACAGTTCCCAGTGAAGCAGGATCGATGGGACCATGGTGACTGAAGACAGGGGTACTGGTCGGGGACATCTGTATTTGCCTTCTGACCTGGAGAGCAGAGGGTAGGGAAAGGGAACTAGACTTATTGATGCCAAGTTTGGTTGGGGAAGCAAGAGAGCCCAACATCTATAAATGTCCCAAAACATGTGAGGTGAGCGGCTTAGCCTCTCCTCTCAGACAGCAAAGACCCCATATACTTCAGAAGAGCCACCAGTACTGGTGACTCCATGTGGAACCCAGAGGAAAGGACCACCCCAGCAAACATGATACATGCGCTCCAGTGTAGAGTTCCGTCCTTGTAGTAATAACATTTGGAGTTTAGCATGCGCTGCGGCCCAAGCATCCTCTCTCCTAGCATGTCCTAGAGACAAAGCTCTTGAGGGCACTGTTGGTGTGTTTAATGTAGCCTCGAATTCTCTTAGGTCCCAGCATACCAGGAGTGCTCAATAAGTGCCTGCTGGATAAATTCAATAAATGCTGAGTCCTGCC
This sequence comes from Graphiurus murinus, assembly GCA_004027655.1. NCBI lineage: Eukaryota > Metazoa > Chordata > Mammalia > Rodentia > Gliridae > Graphiurus > Graphiurus murinus. Next base: position 41,910 of record PVLC010000973.1, on the reverse strand, counting down.
TGCCAGCCCTAACTCCATATGAGGGAAGCAGGTGCTGAGGGCCACACGATCCCTGGCAGGCTTGGGCACACATCAAAAGCCCGCTGCCTCTGCATGGGCTCGGAGTACACAGCAGCTTTCTGCAGAGACTCGAGGAGGCCAGGAAAACAAACTCTGCTCAAAGCCATCAGAAAACAACTAAAAAGCTCTGGTGTCTGTTTCTAGAGGAAGCTACGTCTGTGCACTTGGACAGGTGGTCCTGACGCAGTGCCTCCTAATCAATGGGTCCCCAACCACATTTCTCATCATCTCCTCTTTCCTGCTATAGCCTATCCTGACCCCCTATTCCCCTTTTGAAGACACAAAACAGAAATCTGGATGTCATCTGGGATTCCTTGCTCTTCCTCATTCCCTACATTCAACTATCAAATCCTGTTGTATGAGTCCATTTTTCCATTGTTGTAATGTGATACCTGAGGCCTGGTACTTCAGATGGAAAAGGGAAATAGGGACTCTTACACACTGTTGGTGGGACTGTAAATTAGTACAGTGACTATGGAGGACAGTATAGAGGTTCCTCAAAAGACTAGGAATGGAACCACCACACGACCCAACTATACAACTCCTTGGTATCTTTCCCAAAGAATTAAAGTCAGAATGCAATAGTGATGCATGCATATCCATGTGTATAGCATCCAAGTTCACTATAACCAAATTGCAGAACCACCTAGGTATCCACCAACAGATGAATGGATAAAGAAAACGCGGTATGTACTCACAATGGAATTTTATGCAGCCATAAAGAACAAAATTATGTCATTTGCAGGAAAATGAACTAAACTAGAGAATATTATACTAAGATCAGCCAGTCTCAGAAAGTCAAGGGTCATAATTTTCTCTCATATGTGGAAGCTAGCAAGAAAACAGGAAACAAAAGGGACTGTTGGAGGAAGCAGCTCAAATATCGCTCGGTCCATATATGAAGGTATCACTACCAATCTCACTCACATGTGCAGGGAGGCAGGAGGCAGGGAGCAGCGTAGGACTCAGAGGCAACCACACCAAGCCCTGTGTGCACGCATGTTTGCATCACTTTGTACCTCGCTATGATGTGTAATTACAATGCACCAATAAAAGTATTTTAAAAATAAGGGTTGTTTAGCTCCCAGTCTTGGAGGTTCAAGGGTGTGGGGCCAGCTTCCGCTTCGCTCTGGTGAAGACTTCGTGATGTGTGCAAGAGGGAGAGAGAACACAGTGAGACAAGAAGCCGGGGTGAGGGGAGGAGCCAGGCTTGTTCTTTTTCAAACAAACCTCTCATGAGAACTCACTCAGGGTCCCATGAAGACTACCCTTTTGGGAGTGATGCCCCTGTGACCTAAGGACCTCCCGCAGGGCCCCACCTCGTAAAGGTCCCAACATCTCTTAACATCATCACCCTGAGACCACAGTTCAGACCCATGACCCTTGGGAGATACACACTCAACACGTATCCACACCACAGCACCTGTCACTTACCCCTGAACAGACTGTATTCTCCAAAAAGGGCAACAGTAGTACTTCTAGACCCACAGGCTCCTCTAAATTCTTCCCAAACCTCATCAAGACATGGAGACTGTTTTCTCTCACTGTCAACTTGTGCCTGCCTTGAGGGACAGAATGCGGCAGCAGGGATGGTATATGACTCAGAAACTACATCATAAAAGCCAATCTTATTCCTCCTGGCATTCTCATTTCCCCCCACTCACCCTTATGATCCAGATACCATATTGTGAAATATCAAGGCCACACGTAGATGTCCTAAATTAGATCCTGGCTGGCAGCCAGTATCAACCAGCCAGTCGTGAGTGAGTAGGGGTCAGATGATTTTAGATTGGCTCCTCCAAGCCACTCCAGGTGACACTGAATAAACCAGAAACTAGCCCTGTCCAAATTGCAGATTTGTAAGGGAAATAAATACTGTCATTACTTTAAGCCATTAAGTTTGGGAACAATCTGTTACAGAGCCATAATCACAGAATAGTCCTATAAATATCTGAGCTTTAGATGCTCCAACCCAGTTGTCACAATTCAATTCGGGCCACCATCACCTCACAGGTCAACACTTTCCATGGACTCTCGATGAATCTTCTCAAACTCCAACCCCTGCCTCTTCTAGTTCATGCTCCTCCAAGGGGGACCCTTGAAAACACAAACCACTGCATGAGAGGTGGAGGAGGGAGAGGGATAAGGAGAAAGAGGATTGATAGATAAGTAGGTAAGGTAAATTGGACGGATGATCATGATGATGGTGACAATAGATAGATAGATGAAAGACAAGCAATGCAAAATACCAATTGTAGAATCTAGGGGTTGTGTTTATAGACATCATGTACTATCTTTTCAATTTTTATACATGTTTAATATTTTCCACTTAAAAAGTTTTTGAAAATGAAAATAAATCTTGCATTACTCCCCATAGATGGAAATCCTAAGCATGGTCCCTTCTTCTCATGACTTCTGCTGCTGCCTGGTTCCCAAGCCTTAACCACTTCTACGCCAGCCTCCAGAGCTCCAGGCTACCTATCCACTTGCAGATCCCTGATAGGCCTGGGGCTCACAAGTCTGTACCAATGTTCTTTCATGGAATCTGCAGAGGAGGAGGAGCTCCCCCACCCCCAGTTCCTTCCCTGACAACCTATGAAGCTGACAACACTCAGCTCAGATGTCCCTCCTGGGGGAGGTCTCCCTGACCCTGGAGACCCTATCAGGGTTCCCCCAGGCAGTGCTGTGAGGGGCTCTGGGTTACTTTCTACCCTCTCCCTCTTGCCTCTGAGCATCTCAAGGGCTTCACGCCTCTCTGTCAGCTCAGTGCCTAGCACTGCCCTGAAGAATCTCATGAGCTGCCTCAGAGAAAAGAGTGAAAACCAGACAGAAATGGGTTCAAGTACATCTATCCCTCTTCTGTTCCATGTCCTGACCTCCCATCACTGCAGTTATGTATTCAATAAATTAATCTGTTCAACTGTACCTATTGATTGCCTGTTCTATCCAAGTACTGGTCTAGGTTCTGAGGATTCCATAAAAACAAATCCTGAGCTTGTGTGGTTTATTTTTAATAAGAAAGACAATAATATTAGAAGATATATAATTAGACAAAGCACTTTCCCCCAAATAAAGCAATAATACCCATTACCTTATCAAAATATGCACAGGCCAAAAGCTGAGACCAATAATCACACCACCATCCCACAAGTACAAGCCCTCAGTCATGTATCCATTAACATGCTGGGGACACCAGGCTCCCCATCCAGAACCAACCTGCCAAGCTCAGAGGGAATTCTAGGGTCCCTCATGCACCACGACATCTGAGCTCATAGGAATGGCCAAATCACTGGACAGCATCCTTCCAGGTCCTCCTGGGATGAGCATGACAGTGTGCAGGGCCAGTGTCTAGCATCTACACATATATTGTGTCATAAAAAACAGCCCTGCTTGGGAAAAAAAAAAGATTTCTAGTTTCTCAAAATACAGCAATCATAATCATGAGAGCAAGAAATACACAGTAGCTTTGTAGTGCCATAAAACTAAATCCTGTGCTAGCACCTGCTCTTTCCCTGGCCCCATCACCTCCTAGTTTTCCTTTTCCTGCTGCCAGTTCTTCTAACAGTCTCTTTTCTTTGCCTTTAAGACAGAACAGCATCCTCATTTCAAAAATCCCATTTCAAACTAAACAGGAAGTACACATTGAGCATTCTTCATCCAAAAATCTAAAAAGCTCCAACATCTGGAACTTTTGATCACTAATATGATGCCATAAGAGATTACTTCAGGGCTCTTGGAATCCACTCATAAGCCTGGCTGCCTTTGATGAACACACACCCCTTCAACTCTATTCTCGCTTCTTTGCCCTCTTCCAGATTCTTCCTATACCATTTTCTCTCTCTCTCTCTTTTTTTTTTTTTTTTTTTTTTTTTTTTTTTTTTTTTTTTTTT